>JAPKID020006752.1:0-10519 GCA_026931265.2 Tropidonophis doriae | reverse complement strand
GACCGAACGACATGTTGTATGAAATTGAAAATGATTGAATGTTTTATTTGTTTTTAAATGTTGAAAATAAAAATTTATTTTTTTAAAAAAAAGAAAAATTATTAAGGATTTTTTTTAATGTAACATTTTTGAAGTTTAAATATAGCTGTTTTATCTAGCTGTACCAATTTTTACAATTATTCTAGATAGAGTATAAAGGAAGAATCTGATACTTTGGTAATTATAAATATTCTAGATTAAAACATACTAATACAATAATTGCCAATAATCATATTACCCATTAATTGGTGTAAAGCATACTTTTCACAAGCTTTAATGTATCTATAAAAATCACATGATTGTGAGTTCCAACTTCCTACTGGCTTCCCCATTAATTTCCCCCTGTTCTGAGACAGGCAGAATTCAGAGTAAGTGCTAGTTATTCAGTACCAACACACTTTGAATGGTTGCTGAGTGAGTACTTGTAACCCAAGGACTACCAGTATAATTTATTTGGGACATATAAAAAGGATACGAAATAAGCAGCTAAGGCCATGTTGGTGAACCTATGGCACAGGTGTCACAGGTGGCACACGGAGCCATTTGTTAGGGCACGTGAGGCGTTGACCTGTCAACTCCAGCGCGCATGTCCAGCTGATTTGAGCCTTCTTTTGAGACCATTTTTCACCCTCCGGTGAAGCTCCGGAGGGCTGAAGGCTCCTGAAGGCTCCAGAGGGCGAAATATGACCCTGCAAGCAAACCAGAGGAGGATAGTGTGTGCATGTGTGGCACGCCCGCGCACAACCCCCCTGCACTCCGCCCGCTTTTGGCACACGAGCCACAAAAGAGTCGCCATCACTGAGCTAAGGCTTTGTTAGATACTTCAACACACCAATCTCTGTAAATGAGATTTGCTTTATCATTTTCTTTCTTATTAAAACAACACTGTAAACTCCCCAGCTGGGAAGCAGCCAATGACTGGATTCACATGAAATAAAATGAGCTTGGGAGAATCACACCATATTGAAGGAACCTATAATCTTGGGCTGCTGTGCAAATCTGGCCCTTATATTGAGCTCAGGTGCATCTTATGCGAATAAAGCAATTGTAATTTGTAATCTGGGCTTTGGTTTTATTGCTGCTGTGCATGTGTGAAAGGAAGTAATGAGGAGTTGCAAGGGAGTATTAGCAGGACTTCCTGCCTGGCATGGCAATAAAGCACATTCACTGTCTCCTGTCCCTGATTTCTGCATTCCCAAGCAGAAGTACTAAGTGTATTGCTGTTTTGCAGAGAATTAGGACGCCATTCATAGAAATAAATATTCCACAGGAAAATGCAAGAAACCCCTTCCACTTTCTTTGCTTTAAATGTTAAGTTACTTTCTCCTTCCCTTCTGAGCCAACGGGTTTCGGGCAGTGGTGAAATTCAATTTTTTTTTACTACCAATCCTGCTAATACTCCCTTGCAACTCCTCATTACTTCCTTTCACACACGCGTGGCTTGGTGGGCATGGCAGGGGAAAGGATACTGCAAAATCTCCATTTCCACCTCACTTCAGGGAAAAGATACTGTAAAATCTCTATTTCTACCCTACTGCAGGGTAAGGACTTCCAGCTTCACCGCCTTAAGATCCTTATAAAAGTGGGGAAGGAAGGAAGGAAGGAAGGAAGGAAGGAAGGAAGGAAGGAAGGAAGGAAGGAAGGAAGGAAGGAAGGAAGGAAAGAAGGAAAGAAGGAAAGAAGGAAAGAAGGAAAGAAGGAAAGAAGGAAAGAAGGAAAATAAGATATGTCCGTCTCCCATACCGCACACCCCGATCATGAAAAAATGTCCTGTTCCACATTTGGCTACGTATACATATGCAAATACCCAGCAACATCTAATAAAAATTTATCTTTTTTTTTCATCTGTAAGACAATACCAAAGTGAACACTTCCTCCCATCATACTTCCCTTTGCTGGCTTCATTATTATTTCATTCACCCACTGAGATTCTTGTTCTCAGACAGCTTTTATTTCCATACTTTGCAAACTGGTTGGATGACTCACACAGTCCTCTCTTGTTAAGGCTAAATGTAATCTTCAGAGCAAACAGTATAGGAAGTTACAAAGTGGGTAGTAGCAGTTTAGCGTGCGCTCTGTCAGAAGTGGCATTCATTCAGAGAGACACCGCCTTGAAGAGTTCTTCTCAAAACCTGCAGAACGTTCAGAGCTATGATGGATTCTATGTGGTATAAATAAACCCAAAAGTCTTTACAAAACTACAGGAAGTTACAAAACTACCCAGAGAGTAAGAAGGCTGATCAGTTGAACCAAATTACTAGCACTGATGATGTTACCTGGTTGGGTAATAAAACATCTGCAAGGAAACAATCAAGCTCAGAGGGCACCAAGGACCCCTCACTTCAACCTTAAGCTAGAAATATTCTCCTTTACGTTTTTTGAGAAAACCACCCAAGTGGGACATGATGGCAAAGGAATTCCTCTGGTCGTATTTTACAACAACTGTAAATTCAGAAATGTGCAGCATCTGTTCTTCTACAGCCATACTGATTAGGGCAGGACATATTTCAGATTCAGTCGGGAAGAGGTTTCTTAAAAAAACATGGACTGCAAACACAGCACCGATCTGCCATTCATTAAACAGCAGCCCAATTGCTCAGGTTCAACAAGGAGGCTCCTGTCAGGGACCCACATTCCTAGAAACAGATACAGCTATTTTAATGAGTTGCCAACAGGAGCACTGTGTCCAGATGTGGTATTCATCCAGTTCTGACTGGTTCTGGAAAACCAGGAGGGAAACGTACTTTGGAGAACTGGGAAATACCACCTCTGGCTGGCTCTGCTCTTATCCATTCTCTGCCTCTCAAGGCCCAGGTGATTGGTGTCCCAGCTGATCAGTGTCCCAGCTGATCGGCTGGGTCTTCTGTTGTCTTGCACAGGAGAATAGAGCTGGAAAGCAGGTTGGTGAGGTGGGGAGGAAATGGTGATTTTACAGTATCCTTGCCCTAGAGTGGAGTGAAAATGGCGATTTTACAGTATCTTTGCCATAGAGTGGAGTGGAAATGGAGATTTTACACTATCTTTGCCCTAGAATGGAGTGGAAATTGAGATTTTACAGTATCCTTGCCCTAGAGTGGGGTGGAAATGGAGACTTTACAGTATCCTTGCCCTAGAGTGGGGTGGAAATGGTGATATTACAGTATCCTTTCCCTAGAATGGAGTGGAAATGGTGATCTTACAGTATCCTTGTCCTAGAGTGGAGTGGAAATGGAGATTTTACACTATCCTTGCCCTAGAGTGGAGTGGAAATGGAGATTTTACACTATCCTTGCCCAAGAGTGGGGTAGAAATGGTGATTTTACAGTATCCTTTCCCTAGACTGGAGTGGAAATCGAGATTTTACAGTATCCTTGCCCTAGAGTGGGGTGGAAATGGAGACTTTACAGTATCCTTGTCCTAGAGTGGGGTGGAAATGGAGATTTTACAGTATCCTTGCCCTAGAGGGGAGTGGAAATGGAGATTTTACAGTATCCTTGCCCTAGAGTGGGGTGGAAATGGTGATTTTACAGTATCCTTTCCCTAGAATGGAGTGGAAATGGAGATTTTACAGTATCCTTGCCCTAGAGTGGGGTAGAAATGGTGATTTTATAGTATCCTTTCCCTAGAGTGGTGTGGAAATGGTGATATTACAGTATCCTTTCCCTAGAATGGAGTGCAAATTGTGATTTTACAGTATCCTTTCCCTAGATTTGGGTGGAAATGGTGATTTTACAGCATCCTTTCCCTAGAATGGAGTGGAAATGGAGATTTTACAGCATCTTTTCCCTAGAATGGAGTGGAAATGGTGATTTTACAGTATCCTTTCCCTAGAGTTGGGTGGAAATTGTGGTTTTACAGTATCCTTGCCCTAGAGTGGGGTAGAAAAGGAGATTTTGCAGTATATCCTTCCCCTGGCGTGGAGTGGGAAGGGAATAGAGATTTTACAGTATCCTTCCCCCAGGAGTGGGGAGGGAATGGGGATTTTACCGTATCCTTCCCCTGCCATGCCAACCAAGCAATACCCACCAAGCCACGCCACACCCTCAGAACCGCTAGTAAAAAAAAAATTGAATCCCACCACTGACTGTGCCCCACACATCTTTGTGCATCTATTCTTAGTTGAAGTTAAAGTCTTAGTTAACAATCACAAACAGTCTTAATACCTTTCCACAGTCTGAAGAATCTAGATCAATATCTCTCCTTCCATATTTTCTATCTAACCAATACAGCCACATCTAACCAGAAATAGACTAAGGTGATGATATCATTGGAACATTCTGAAATTTCTGAATGGCTGGACTGGCCATGGGAAGTTTCTCAAGAAAATCATGCTTGAGGCTTCATGCCAGTTTCCTTGTTTTCGTAAAGCAGATGTAAATATTTATGGTTAGACCATAAATATGTTGTCTGTTTGATGGTACTTGCCTCACGGAATCCTGATTAACAAGGGACACATTTTTTTTTTATTGCATAGATTTTATTTGCAGCTCTAGCAAGGAAGCCCTTCTTAGAAGCACAGGTGAAAGTCGGAATGTAAATTGTTGTATTATGGAAACCATAAATGAAGAAATTCAGCTATGAATCTAAGAGTCCTCACCCTGTAATAGATACAAGTGCAGAAGAAAGCAATTTTGCATTATATTTCTGACCTGGAGTTATAATCATGCAAGCAATAAGAAAGAGGAGCAAAGCGAAGATCTTTGTTACCTACGGATAAGCTTAGCAAATTCAATGCTACATTCTTGACCCAAGAAAAGATGTATTCAAGTTTAAAGTTAATTGGGGGGAAAACTGCTTTTCAATTAAATATAATTAAATAATTGCTCTAAAATTTACTGGAGTTTTTAAAAAACAAAATAAAACTTCCTTTTACCCCTCAAGGGGAGGCATAGTGTTTTACTATTAGCTTATTAACTCTCAGGGAGGATAAAATGACAAACCAAGTTTAACTTTATGCTGCAAAAAGGTTGTGTCAAAACTAAAAGTACTTTAAAGGTAAAGGTAAAGATTCCCCTCGCAATTATATGCTAGTTGTTCTCTACTCTAGGGGGCGGTGCTGATCTCTGTTTCAAAGCCAAAGAGCCAGCACTGTCTAAAGACAGCTCTGTTGCCTTGTGGCAGGCATGACTAAACGCCGAAGGGGCACAGAATGCTGTTACCTTCCCACTCATGGTGGTTCCTATTTTTCTACTTCCATTTTTTACATGCTTTCGAACTGCTAGGTTGGCAGAAGTTGGGAAAAGTAATAGGAGCTCACTCCGTTTATGGAGGTTCGTTTAGGGATTTGAACCACTGAACTGCTGACCTTCTGATCGACAAGCTCAGTGTCTTAGCCACTGAGCCACTGCACCCCTAGAGTACTTTACACACCCCAAAATAAGAGCTGCTATGGTGGTATTCTAAAAAGCAGAAACCTTATTCTTCCTTAGAAAATTAACCTAATATCAGAGATGCCCTAACCCTTAACAATAAACCAAACATTACAAAAAGACCACAGCATATGATTGTTATGGAGTTTGCCCGTTATAGTCATAAGTTGTAAGATGCATGTTACAAAAAAATATATATTACAATCTTTTTTGTGGTGGTCACTAAAAGAATGCCAGAGTCTTAAACCAGACACCACGGACATTAAGCAAACAAGGCAATTGTTCAATAAATTGATGGCTCACTAGGGACATGGTTTTGCTGAAAACTGGAAATGCCAATTTTTGGCAAAATTGAAAATCATATGACTACGGGATAGTGCAACAGCCGTAAAGTTCGGTCACATGAGCATGGATGGGACCCGACCATCAGAACTTCAAATCCAGGTTATAAGTAGCTCCAAGGTAGGTCCTGTCGTAACTTTAACTGGTTGCTAAACAAACAATAGTAAGTCCCCACATCTGTCTGCACAGAACAGGATTCCCCGATCCCTTCCAGTTTGGTTGGATTATATGTTCTATCATACAGCTCACCTACCCAAATCGGCCTAGCCATTGAAACGTACACACTAGTTGGAAGAGAAACACAATTGCTTTGCCCAAGGTACTTTTACTTGCATATTATGCTTACAATGGAAATCTTTAAGAGCTTTTCTCTCTAGTTATCTTAATTACTTTGCTACCATTTCCAGCAATTATCTGATGAGATTCAACAAAGGCTGCAACAAGAGAAACCACCATAAGGAACATATGCATATTATTATGCCAAGACAGTCTTAAAATATCTAATGATAACGCCTTATTACAAGTTGCTACTGTTAAGGGTGTGTTCCGATATGAGCATGCATATTTTCTCCGTGAAATTTTTCTTCTTGGAGTAGCCAAGTCTCTTCACTTGTCTAAATGGTATAGAAAAGAGGTTGATTACAAAGAGATTCTCCGGCTTGATGTTCGCCAAGTGCACTTCATTTCCACATTTGGAATCCGCAACGGGTTTAGGGATTTTTCAGAAAACTCAAAATTCAAACTTAAGGATTCTTCAGACAATGCCGAATTATCTCTCCCCTCTTTGATCTCTGCTTTCAAGCAGGCCCTTTCACATCTCACTAGCAGCTTCTGCAGAGGTTGCCACAACTTCCAATCCACAATTAATCAGTGGAATGAGTGGCCTCCAAAAGTTGTGGGCGCTCTAACCCTGTTGGATTTTAAGATTTGTCTGAAATGGTATAGGGCAATGGTGGCTTTTTTTGCTTGGGTGCCAAAAGGGTGTGCACACGATAGCATGTGTATGCCCACACCCATAACGCAATCCCTTCCCCCCACACATGCGCCCTCTGGAACCTTTCCTGAAGCCTGGAGAGGGCGAAAAATGGGTGCAACGGGCCTACTGGAAGTTCAGAAGTGAACTTACGGTAGGGCCATTGGGCCCATTTTTCACCATCCATAGGCTTCGGAGGCTTTCCTGAAACCTGGGGAGGGTGAAAATGGCCTCCATAGCCCTCTGGAAGGCAGAAAATCAGCTGACATAGGGAAACGCCTCACATGCCCTCAGATATGGCTCTGGGTGCCACCTGTGGCACACGTACCATAGGGTCCCCTGCTTGAACTAGAAGATCTCCAAGGTCCCTTCCAACAATGGTATTCTGTTTTGTTCTGTTATGTTGGTACGCATTCTTATATCTAATTATGAAAGTAGTAATATTTACAGTTAAGAACAAATAGGTTTAGCACTACAACAGGTTGAGCGTTTTTAGTTCAAAGGTGGGTTTTTTTTCCTTTAAAGAAGACACCTGATCCCCTATCTGCAAATCTGTCTCCTTTCTCATCCCACAAAACACTTGACTCATCTCACCCTGATCCTATACCTCAAGGTAAGCACCATGCAGATCAACCTGATTTTCCAAGAGATTTCTTTGCTTCAGTATCTCCTCCTCCTCCTCCCCCTCGCCTTGATATATAATAAGCCTTTCTTATCTTTTCTTCAAAAGAAAAGAAGGCTAACGCTGCACTTTGCAACTCATTTACTTGCTGTGTAGTCAGAACACACAGGCACATGCAACCCACACGGGCATTTTCTGTGCTGTTGGGAGGCTAATCATAATTCCGGGTTTTAGTATTCTTGAGACCAAAAATCACCTTTACGTGAAAGCTGCATTGTTAGTTGCAAAGTCATGTCCGGCCCATCGCGACCCCGTAGACAACGTTCCTCCAGGCCTTGCTGTCCTCTACCATCCCTCAGAGTCCATTTAAGTTCACGCCAACTGCTTCGGTGACTCCATCCATCCACCTCATTCTCTGTTGTCCCTTTCTTCTTTTGCCCTCAATCTTTTCCCAGCATTCGGCTCTTTTCCAGGGAGTCCTTCCTTCTCATTTGGTGGCCAAAGTACTTCAGTTTCATCTTCAGGATCTGGCAGTCCAAGGGACTCAGTGCAGGAGTCTTCTCCAGCACCATCGTTCAAAGGCCTAATTCTTTGGTGGTCAGCCTTTCTTATCGTCCAGACATCCATTGCAGCTGGGAAAACCATAACCTTGACTAAACGCACTTTTGTTGGCAGGGTGATGTCTCTGCTTTTTAGTATGCTGTCTAAATACTAAAGGAGCAAGCGTCTTTTAATATCTTGGTTGCAGTCCCCATCTATGGTGATCTTGGCGCCCAGGACAATAAAATCTGTCACTACCTCCATTTCTTCCCCATCTATTTCTCAGGAATTGAGACACCCAGGTGCCATGATCTTAGTTAATTGTATACCTGTACAATAAAGCCTTCATAAAGTTGGCCTTTTTCAGATATACTCACCCATCTCAGCAGAAATTATGGGACATGTAATCCTGCACTACAGGGAGGCCTTGACTCACTACAATTAATGCAGTGATTGTTCAAAATTATAGATTTGCTCCGGACTTCATTATGTTTATTAACCTGGATAGATCAAGAAAAGTAATACAGGTAGTCTTTGACTTACAACAATTCATTTAGTCACCATTCAAAGTTAGAACAGCACTGAAAAAAGTGACTTATGACCAGGGCTGGGCTTTAAAAATTTCAACAATGGGTTGTTTGGCTCGTTGCTGGGTGGGCATGACCATGGTGGGTGTGGCCTAGTCAGCCTCCTGCACCATGGGGGGGGGGGGGCATTTTCGCCTTTCCCAGACTCCAGAGGCTTTCCTCAGGCTTCTGGGAGGGTGAAAACTGACTCCCCCAAGCTCCAGAGGCCTTCCATGGGTCCTGTTTTTCCCTCTCCCCGAGCCTCCATATTTACCTCGCATCCAAAACGGGCAGCGGGGAGACTCCTGGGAGAGGAGGGAAGGGGTGCAAGGGGCGCGATGGGTGGGATCAGTTAAGGGTGGGATTTGGAGGTTCTCCGAACTCGTTAGCTACGGGTTCTCTCAAACCGAGGCGAACCTGTAGCAGCCCACCCCTGCTTATGACCGTTTTTCATGCTTATGACGGTTGCAGCATCCCCACAGTCATTGGATCAAAATTTAGACGCTGGAGAGCTGATTCATTTTTATGAGGGTTGCAGTGATCATGTGATTCCCTTTTGCAACCTTTTGACAATGGGGAAGCCAGATTCATTTAAACAGCTGTATTACTAACTTTAACACTTGCAATGATTTGCATAACAAATGCAGCAAGAAAGGCTGCAAAATGGGGCAAAACTCACTTAACTATCTCGCTTAGCAACATAAATTTTGGGTTTAATTGTGGTTGCATGTCGAGGACAACCTGTGTTAGAGAGCAAAATGTCACGGAAGGCCGAATTAGAATACATATTTTTTTTTAAAAAATTATTTATTACACCACCAAAAATGAAAATTTCTTGAATGTTCTACCAAGCCCTGAGATCCATGTACATGTAAAAACAACAGCTGGAGAAGAACGCTTAGCTAACCACTAAAACCCATGTGCTGGAATGACCTGGGGAAAGAAATACCAATCTAAATTTGAGTTATTATAGCTTGTGACTGTTAATGCTCCACTGTGGAGCAATTAAGAATTGACACCTCTTGTTGACATGTACTATACAGGCAGTCCTCAACTTATCACCACAATTAAGACCAGAATTTCCAATGCTAAGAAGGCAGTTGTTAAGTGAGTTGCACCTGATTTTATTATCTCCTTTGCTAAGCCTATCACTGAAGTTGTTAAGTGAATCATGCGGTCATTAAGTGAATATAGCTCCCCCCATTGATTTTGCTTGTCAGAAGCTGGATGGGAAGATCACAAACGGCGATCATCTCTTATGATGTCAGGGTATTGAGCAGTCATAAATACATGCTAGTTGCTAAGTGCCTGGATTTTGATTACATGACTGGATGTGGCGATGATTGTAAGTATGAGGACTGGTTGTAAGTCACTTTTCTTTAGTGCTGCTATAAATTGAGATGGTCGCTGAATGAATGGTTGTAACTCAAGGTCTAACCATACCCACTGAATTAAAAATGACTTGGAAGTAGTTCTACAATTCTGTCTTTTAAATACAGTTAAATATTTTAACATACATAAGCAGGTCCCTTTTAATAGGAACAACCGGCTGGATAAGTGCAACATCAGTTTTATTTTCCTTCCATATAAAAATGCATATGACTTCATCAGTTTTAACATTTAAAATTCATATTGTAAGATTTTTATTGCAATGGGTGTCAACTCTAGAAATTTCACATATAAGGAAAATGCACATAAACATGATGTTTCGTATTTATTTTCTCGTTTGCAGTGAAGTGATAACCCATAATCCAGCCAGATATTTTTCCCTATAAAATATTCCAGCTTTACTGAACTCTTTCTGTGATGACTCAGGAGGAGAAAGGAAATAACTTTGCAAATACAATAAATCACAGCCAATCTTTGTTTCATATTAAAAAAATGACCAAAGGAACATTGTAATGTTGATTGAAGAAAATGAGTGGAGAGTTTTCAATAGATTTTCATTTGGAAAGGAGCAAATCAACTCCTATCTCACTGTGCTTTAAAAAATGGATGCATTGGAGATCGCCTCTGGCTTCCAGAGGAGACGGTCGGGTTTTTTTGCTCGTCCGCTGCTGTTCTCTCCTGGGCGCCTCCGGGGGCTAGA
>JAPKID020006751.1:0-10519 GCA_026931265.2 Tropidonophis doriae | reverse complement strand
GCAAAGACCTCGGGGATCTACAGCATCCAGGTAATGAATGAAGTTGGCAGGCTGAACTTCTGAAGGATGGATGGTTTCCTCCTCCAGGATCTTCTGCCCACTCCTTAACCAGAGCTTCCCCCACTTCCCAGGCTGAGTAACTGAAGGGCTTTTTCCGCTTCCCTCCTTGGCCAAAGGTTGTGTCTCCATCCTTTCTCTCTCCTGCAAAACAACTCCAAATGGGTCCAAGGACTCTGGTGGGTCTCCAGGTGCCTTTTCCTTCACAGGACCATTTCCGGTACCCCGGGACGGATCCCTGCAAGTTATTATGCTCCCCCCCCTCAAGAGAAAAGTTTGCCTTGCAAAGACCACAAATGGGTTCCACGTTCTGTATCTGAGATGAGAAGAAAAAAGAAAAGCCAAGAATTAGAAAGTGGAATTCAGCCACCGAAAAACCTTCACTCAACCTGCCTGGTCCCCCAAGCAGCTCATCCCAGCGCAGGGCGGCGGAGGAGGCGCAGCCCAAGCAGGGCCGCGAAGGAGGCGCAGCCTCTCCACTCCCCCCACAGGACGGGGCCCTTGGGGAGCCTGGTGTGAATCCTGCCTCCTCCTTGCCATTTGGTGCAAAGTGCCAGGATATGGCAACTTCATTGGGTCTGCATAAAACAAAATTAATCTTTCTGGCAGCCGCTGAGATATCGGAAGAGGCCTTCATGCCTCCGCTCCCCCTTCTTTTCACCAGACTAGAGATACCCAGCTGCAGCCCCCGTTTTCTATGTTTCAGCCTCCATCTTGCTTGCTTTTCTCTGCCCTCTTCTCTAGCTGCCTCTGCGGAAAACGCCGCGATTTCCCTCCGCTCATCTCCGGCCGCTTTTCCCCTCCGGCCAGCCTTTCTCTCGGGGAAGCCGAGTTTATAAACTGGGAGGAGCCAGAACGAGCTCAAGCACCAATGGGACCTCTCCCTGCTGCAGCGTCATCCGTCACCACGCAGAGTCCTTTGTGCCTTCGGCTGGAAGGGGCGGGAGGGTTCGGCGCAGAGCGAAACTGAACGTGAAGGTAAAGAGGCTGCCGGAGAGCCGCTGTTACCTCCAACATTTGCGCCGTGGGGTTTTCTGACCCACCGCCAATGGCAGTTCGGTTTTTGCTTCAAGAACAGCTGTTGTTGATCTCGATGGGCGAAAAGTAAGAGGGAGGGACACTCCGCGGGAGGAAAAGCTCCCATAACCTCCCTCTGAAGTGAAGGGATGTAAACTACGACATATGGGGGAAAAGGAACAACACCTCCTCCCCCCCGCCCTTCTGCCACCGCTTGCACAGATGAACTGGAGCAGCTCCCGATTCCTGCGAAGCCTCCAAACGTCCGTTTCTACTTGGAGCTGGGGGAGAAAAGTCTATCCTCCAATTTCTCTGGGAGATTTTTGTTTTCCCCAGCTGAAGGGAGGGCAAAAATGCCGCAGCCCCCTTTGGGAAAATGCCCCACTCGGAGACCGTCCCCAGCTCCATAGGAGCTGCCAGAGACCGTCCTTGGGATACTCAGAGTATGAAAAAAAGAGGTTTGCCCCTGAGAAATCTTGGAGGGAAACACGGACACAAACTTGCGGTTATCTGTATTGTATTGTATTGTATTGTATCTATATCTAAGTGTATTTAACATTCGCAGCAGAGAAGACAGGAACATCCTGAGGTAAATCTCAAACGGCGCCCAGAAGAAAAAGGCGGGAAAAAGGGAAACGCCCCTTTCTACACACAGCAACCAATCAGAGTGTAGATCTCCTCAGGCGGGACCCCGCCCCCGCACAATCACATCGGGGTTTGAAACCATCCCCCGCTTTCCTTTTCCAGCCGTTAAATTGAATATCTTCACATTTAAAGTGTTCAAACGAAACACCCCTAAAATGACTTTGATTTGGTGGATTGAATTGTCAGGCTGGAATGGCGTATTTTCTTCTTTTTTCTCTTGTAGCTCAGAATTTCTTTCCCCCTCTTTCTCCTTCCCTTAATTTCCTATTTCTCTTTGTGTTTTGTATAATCAATCCATCCATCAAAAAGATCTTGAGCCTCCAGAAAGAGTGAAATCCACTCTGATGAAAAGGAGGAGGGGAGACATGATGGTATCTCCCAATATCTTAAATCTCTCCTCTCCTCACCGTTTACTCTGTTCTATAAATGAGTAAGAAGCAGACCTAATGAGTTGGAGTGGCGGTATATAGAAGAAATAACCAAACCGCTCTGGGTCTGAGAGGAAGCCATCTTCCCTACTCCCATACCCATCATCCCTGCCTCTCCCCCCACCCGAGTCCATCATCCCTGCCCTCTCCCTTTCACCTCAGAGGCGCTCCTCTTTCCCGCCCTTTCTACAATCCTGGCACTTTGCGCCGAGTCCTCCAGGGGGCGCTCTCTGCAAAGGAAAGGGAGACCTAACGTCAGGGCTGCCTTTCTACAGGCGAAGAAGGAAGTGACGTCACTGAGCCTTGCCTCTCTGGGACTTGGCATTCGCTATGCTTAACCGCTGGGATCGGCTGCCTAGTAGGGGGACATCCAGCCGTGTCCCGTGTGAGGCGGGGGCTCTTCCCAGGTCCCATTCTCCACAGCCGCCCTCTCCCTGGAGAAGCGGGGGAAGAGCCCGAGTGGTGTGAGGGGAGGGTCATCCTTGCGGAGGCCCGGCAAGACAGGAGAGGAGCCGGGCGAGGAAGAGGCAGAATTAGCACCAGGTTCCCGAGGCCCGATCCTGTCTCCGTAGGAAAGAGAAGCGGGGCGGCTTCCCCAGCTGCCTCCTTCCGGGCCCTGCTGTGGGGGGAACGACCTCGGCCCTGCGCTGGAAGGAGCCGCTTGGGGCAGGTTGGGTGAAGGCTGTTCAGTGGCTGAATTCCACTTTCTAATTCTTGGCTTGTCTTTTTCTTTCCATCTCAGATACAGAAACTGGAAGCCATTTGGGGTCTTTGCAAGGCAAACTTTTCCCTTGGGGGGGCGACGGGGGAAGACCTGAATAACTCGCAGGGATCCGTCCTGGGGCACCAAAAATGGTCCTGTGAAGGAAAAGGCATCTGGAGACCCACCAGAGTCCACGGACCCATTTGGAATTGTTCTGCAGGAGAGAGAAAGGATGGAGACGCAACCTTTGGCCAAGGAAGGAAGCGGAAAAGGACCTTCTGCTGCTCAGCCTGGAAAGGGGGCGAAGTTCTGGACAAAAACTGGGCAGAAGATCCTGGAGGAGGAAGCCATCCTCCCTTCAGAAGTTCAGTCTGCCAACTTCATTCAATACCTGGATGCTGAAGATCCCCGACGTCTTTGCAGCCAACTCCACACCTTTTGCAGGTGGTGTCTGAAACCAGAAAAGCACACCAAAGCCCAGATGCTGGACCTGGTGGTTCTGGAGCAGCTTCTGGCTCTCCTGCCCCCAGAGATGGAGCGCTGGGTGAGGGAGTGTGGAGCAGAGACCAGCTCCCAGGCGGTGGCCCTGGCGGAAGGCTTCCTCCTGAGCCAGGCGGAGGAGCATAAGGAGCAGGTCAAATTGCAGGTGAGAAACTTTAGGGAGCTCAGAAGGGAATAGAGAAAGTGTTGGAATACTTCGCCCCTCCTTCCCAAACTTCTCTGCCCTTCATCATATGTGGCAATTCTCGGATTCTTGTAGGACATTGTTCCATTGTTTTCTTACACAACCTCAAACATGGATATTGGGGCTTTGAAATGTTCTCAATATAAGAATCCATTTTGGGTCGTGTGATGTACATTAATTCTGCTTCCGTTTTCTTTCCTCCTATTTGAAGTGCTGCACTGTGGAGATCAGAGATCCTGAGGGAAATAAAAGCCCATCAAATCCCCCTCAGGAGCTATTTTTCAGGAAGATCCCTTGGGAAGATCAAAGTCAGGATACCTCAGGAGGTAATGGAAGATCCTCCGATTGCCCATCTGTCCTACCTTCAATCTCTCTTCTGTTAATTGTGCATTTTGAAATTATTTATTCCTTACAGAGAAACAAAGAATGAAGCTTCCTGGTTTTTATCATGGAGCTCTAACAGCATCTCCAAATCAAGTAAGAAATAGAAAAGTTAGGGTGCTCACTTCCTTCTGTTTTCCACCCTTGTTTGGCCAGACTTGTTTTTGTGTTCTTATACAACATAGACAACAGAATGTCAAATTCAAGTTGCTGACTTTCCCAGGGAATTCACTCTTCTTTCTTTTCTTCCTTTCAGCCAATGGCTCAGAGTACTAGATCAATCAATGACAGACAAAGTGATTGATCAGTTGATCTAGAAGTGGGATTACTGAAAGGCACAGAAGGTTTTGCAGAAACAATCAATTTAATAAAACCTCCCCAAATATTTCTTCAGTGAAAGCAATTTTTAGATTTGCCTATTTTCTCATGTAAAATTAGGACTTGTGTGACGCACAGCCATTTAACTTAGTGCATATCTTTGCTTTGGCAAAGATATTTGGAACAGCATGACAGAGTTGGTAGGGATCTTGAAGGTCTTCTAGTCCAACCCCTGCTCAGACAGGAAGCCCTATAAGATTTCAGGTAAATGACTGTCCAATTTCTTCATAAACACCTCTACTGTTGGGGCACCCACAATTTCTGGAGGCAAGTCATTCCACTGATTAATTGTTCTCACTGTCGGGAAATTTCTCTTTTCATGTAGGTTGGTTCTCTTCTTGAATAGTTTCCATCCATTGCTTTTTGGAAGACTGCTATCATGTCACCCACTCCTAGTCCTTTTCATGAAACCAGACATACCCAATTCCAGCAACTGTTCTTTATATGTTTTTGTTTCTCTTTTTTGCACTCTTTTTATAAACTCCAGATCTTTTTTACATTTGGCAACCAAAACTGGATGCAATATTCCAAGTGTGGCCTTACCAAGGCATTATTAAGTGGTTCTAACACTTCATGTCATCTTGAGTGTATCCCTCTTAATGCAGCCTATGATTCTGTTGGGGTTTTTTTTGGGGGGGGGCAGTTGTAGCATACTGCTGACTGATGATTAAGAGGTTGTCCATTAGGACTCCAAGATCTCTGTTGCACTTACTACTGTTGTGCCAGGCATCACCTACTCTATGCAAGTACATTTGTTTTTTCTTTCTTAATGTTACATTTCTCGCTGTTGATTTTGTTTCGTTAGATGGGTCCCAATCTGTTGATCCTTCTATATCTGAAGCTTATGTTCTGGAATATTAGTATTCCTGTCAATTTGGTCTTGTCTGCAAATTTGAGGAGTTCCCCTTCCATCCTCTTCTTCAAAACATTGATGAAGATGAATAGGCCTTGCGAGTCCTCTTGTTCTATTTTTTTTTTCCTTTTTCAGGAGAGTCTTGTTTCCTTCGAGGAAGTGGTTGTGTATTTCTCTGAGGAGGAATGGTCTCAGCTGGATCCTGACCAGAAAGCACTGCATTCAGAAGTCATGCTTGAAAACCATAGGAACGTGGTCTCTCTGGGTAAGAGTTTTCTAGTACCTAATCAGAGTTCAAAAAGACAGATTATAGTTAATTTTTTATTTAAAAATTCTTCAACCTTAAACTGTCTATAGTTGATCTCCCCCCATTCCTAAGAGATCTGTAAAAGGGGCGTGCCTAAGCAACCAGCGCGTCTACCGTCCCTGTCCTACTTTTCCCATTTATTTGTACTCGTTTCCTGTACTTCATATCCATGTTTATACTTGTACCTGTTATCTTCTACATGTTTGACAAACTAAATAAATATACATAAATAAATAAAATTAATTAGTGACGATTCCAAGTTATGACCTACCACTTTCCCAACTTCTTAAGTCTCAGTCCTGAAATTACGAAAGGTGAAGCACCACAATTCACACTTATGAATGACAGCAGAGGTGCTGCAACATTCCCCCTACCTATTCCACCACCCTGCCGAGACTTAACTTGTGGTGATGTGGCCAACTATCTGTTCCTTTTGCATTTGCAGAAAAAAGTCCTAAAGTAGTGAGAGAGATGTGAGATCAGTAGTGGTAAATCTAGCACTATTGAACTCATGTGATCTCTCACTACAGTGCTTTAGGCCTCTGTTCTCTGCTAAGGCCTGCACGAGATCCAGGGCAAAATGCTTTGCAAAGAGAGGGAAGGCCTCTTCATTTTCAGAGACTTTTGCCCTGGATCTTGTTCCTAAAGGAACAGAGGCCTAAAGTATTGCGCAGTGAAATCACGTGAGATTAGTAGCCTGAGATCTTGTGCTACTGGTCTTGTGTGATCTCACACTAAAGTAGTTTAGGCCTCCGTTCTCTACGAATTGACGCCTGAACCAGATCCGGTCAAAGACCCCTTTAGGGCAGCCAAATAGCCATTCTTGAAGCCTCCCAACCTTTCCACTCTCAGCACAAAGAGCGTTTACAAGCCAGTAGGAGGCTTCAGCAAGAGATTTCGCTCCAATGTCTCATTGCTGGGATCAAGGAATGGGCTAAGCTCATGCCTGCCAGACGGACATTGAGGAAGATGGAGCTTGTTTCAAAATGGTTTCATTTCTCACAGGTCTCTGCTGAAATTAATCCACCTCAATAAATCTTATGTTTTCCCCCAATTCCTCCTTGGATGTTTCCCCTGGTTATTCCTTAACTCAAAACTGACTCTGAGTGACATTTCCTTGTATAGAGATAATTGTAAAGAAAGAGATGTTTTCCAGATATTTTCAAAGCTTTCATGACTCATGAATTTAGAAAGCATTATGTCTATATCACACCACTGCAGGCATCCAAACATACAACCTAATGGAATTTCTGAGACATTCAGAAGGAAATTCACTTGACTTTGTACAGTTTGATCGTTTTCTCTAACCTTGTTATCATTTTCATTTCCCTTTTGCTTTGAAGGTAACAATGGGCAGGAGAATCAAGATTCCTGTGAACTGTTCCAAGTGATCAGTGTGAAAGATGGAACGGAGAAGTTTGGAATTCGAATGGAATTTGAAAGCAATGAGAAAAGCCAGTCAAAGAATTGGAATCAGGAGAGTTCATCTTCCAACGATGCTCCAAAGCCAAACTTTCATGCCCCAAAGGAGAAAATAAGGAAAAAATGTACTGCAAAAAAGGTGAAGCTAATCAAACCTAAAGTACAAGTAAATGAACACTATTTAACCCAAAACGAAGGAGAAGATGCTCTAAGAGGACACAACGGACAAAATTACAATGGGACATTCATTCTTTTTCTTGGGAATAGCTTCCTTACATCTCAAAAAGCAGTTGACACAAAAGAGAAGCCTTATAAATGTTTGGAATGCGGAAAATGTTTTAGCAAAAATGGGCATCTTACTATGCATAAAAGGTTTCTCCACACAGGGGAGAAACCATATAAATGCATAGAGTGTGGAAAGACATTTGCTCATAGTACCACACTTACCATGCATAAGAGGATCCACACAGGAGAGAAACCATATAAATGCATGGAGTGTGGAAAGACGTTTGCTCAGAGCAGAAGACTTACTAACCACAAAAAGGTCCACTCAGGAGAGAAACCGTATAAATGCATGGAGTGTGGAAAGACATTTGCTCAGAGCAGTACACTTACTATACACAAAAAGATCCACACGAGGGAAAATCCATTTACATGCATGGAGTGTGGAAAAAACTTTGCTCAAAGAGCTCATCTTATTCGCCATGAGATGATCCACTCAGGAGAGAAACCATATAAATGCATAGAGTGTGGAAAGACCTTTGCTCATAGCAGTACACTTACTATCCATAAAAGGATCCACACAGGGGAGAAACCATATAAATGCATGGAGTGCGGAAAGACCTTTGCTCTGAGCAGTAGACTTACTATCCACAAAAAGATCCACACTGGGAAAAAGCCATTTAAATGCATGGAGTGTGGAAAGACCTTTGTTCATAACTACAATCTTATTTCCCATAAGGTAATCCACACAGGGGAGAAGCCGTATAAATGCATGGAGTGTGGAAAGACATTTGCTCAGAGCAGTGGACTTAGAAGCCACAAAAACATTCACTCAGGAGAGAAACCATATAAATGCATGGAGTGTGGAAAGACCTTTGCTTATAGTAGCGGCCTTAGCAGCCACAAAAAGCTCCACACGGGAGAGAAACCATTTAAATGCATGGAATGTGGAAAGACCTTTGCTCAAAGAGGGAATCTTATTTCCCATAAAATGATCCACACAGGAGAGAAGCCGTATAAATGCATGGAGTGTGAAAAGACGTTTACTCATGGCAGTGGACTAAGAAGTCACAAAAAGGTCCACTCAGGAGAGAAACCTTATAAATGCATGGAGTGTGGAAAGGAGTTTGCTCAGAGCAGTGGACTTAGAAGCCACAAAAAGATCCACTCAGGGAACTTCTGATTGATGTCGTGGTGCTATCGGATGCAAAAAGTGAGGCTCTGCAAACCCATGCTAAATCCTTTCATTGGAGGGTTCCATAAAGAGTGAGGTGGTGCCCCTCAGGTGGCAGACAGCAGAAGCTCTCCTGCTTGATCCAGGACTAATAGCCTTTAATCCGACGAAATGGAGGAGAGGCAGCCATTATGGCTGCCATGAAGCTGGGTCAGCCGAAGAAACAGAATGTGCTGGAGCAATGTCTGAACAGTAACTGGAACTGTGTGAGGTGACTTTTTTGTTATCTAAAACCAACCCTAAAGAAAATAAACTCTGGAAAAGGGACTCTTTCAAGAGTTCGTTTAAGCGGCGAAAAATTACAGAGAGAAAAATTACAGACCCAAAAGAAAAGGATAATAAAAAGAGTTAGAGTTAAAAGATAATAAAAAATGTAGAATGATTGGATCACTAACTTTTATTAGCAATAAGACATTTTAAAATGCTAGAATTACTTGTTAGAATTTTGATTATTTGTTTGAATAAATACAACAGAACTTGTTAGAATTTATGCAACATTGAAGTTAGGTGGAAAGTGCCATCTTCTGGGGAATGGAATACTTTATACTCCTTTAACCTGGCAAAATACTGATAAGACAGAAGAGAAAGTGGAAACAACACCTAGAGGACTGCTGAGCTATCTTTTTATATTTAAGTAATCTGTGACTCCTGTAGCTCAAATGGTAAAACTACAGAAGACATCTAAGTAAAATGACGTTCAAATATCAGGAGTTATTGAATTTATAGAGGTGACTCAAGACATTTGGAAATTTTCTTAAATTACCCAAAAGAGCTAAATTGACTACTTGTGGGATATAAAGAACTATATTATTGTATTCCTGGAGGAGCAACAATAGGACTGAGTAAATGATTTCCAGATTGACTGTCTGAGGGCAAAGATAATTGAGACTTTGGGGCAGTGATAGACTATTGATAGACTACTGAGCGATATTTAGACATATAAAAAAAGGAAGACAAGATGTTTCAGCAGGGGGAAATAAGCGGGTTATCACCAAAAAGAATTGGTGGCAATGTTCCAAAGCATTTCTGATTCTATGACTGTGATGCATGCATGCCAGAGGTGGCATGCAGAGTTCTTTCTGTAGGGACATATGCTGTCGCCAACTGTTGTTCTGGTTTGCAGTGCACGCTTGCATGCGAGCCAGCTGGTCTGCACATGTGGTGGAGCATCGGAAACCTGCAGACCATCTGACTGGTGCGCATGTGTATGCTGATCACCTGGTCTTTGGGTTTCTGGCACGTGCAAAGACAGCTGGTGAGCATGCATGCAGGTGCCAGAAACCTGAAAAAAAGCTAGCTGGTCTTCAGGTTTCCCAGGCTCCGGCACGCACATGCTCCAGTTTGGACACTTTGTGCTGAAAAGGTTTGCCATCACTGTTCTATAACAAGGAATCACAGGCAGGTAATGAATTTGGCAAATAACATAAATGAGAAGCTAGAAAGTGCTTCACAAGGGATAATGAATAGTGATCAAAAAGCTCAGGAAATAGAGGAATGCAGGGGAAAAGATAGAATGGACAAAACAAGATAAGAAGGAGAAAGTAATAAAAATTAATGAAGCAATTCAAGGAAGGCACATGCTAAAAGACCAAAAAATAATTTTGGACAAACAGCAAGATATTTTTGAAAAGAAAGTGAAGAATTGGACAGATCCTCTGGAGGCTTGGCAGTGAAAGATAGAGATGGAAAAAATACTTAAGTTAAAGAAGAAGGATTTTGATAGAGAAGAAGATCCAAGGCTGGAATTTGGGAGGCAAGTCAAATGAATAAGAATTGAAATATTAAAACAGGCAAGAGATGATGGATAGAGGAAATGTTTCATAACAAAAGATTGGTATTATTAGGAGCTAAAATAGAGGCAGACCCAAGAAATAGGGGGAAGAATAATGTTGCGATGAAGAAAGACGCACAGACAGGAATCAGATTTCTGGGAATGCACCCCGAATAGCTCTTGGGAGCTCCCTTTTATTCTCCTCCACAGTCAACCTGGCTTAAGCTGATAAACTAAACACAGCTCATGAAATGCGCATGATGTCCTCGTGGACAGTTCATGATATCCTGCTGAGTGCAACATGATATGCCTACGTGCCAAATCTCACATGTTCCTTTAGGAAACCTATTGTTAAGAAAGGGGAACAAAGTGCAGACACTTCCTCCCAGCGTGGTATGCCAGCTACTGGACAGGAA
>JAPKID020006750.1:0-10519 GCA_026931265.2 Tropidonophis doriae | reverse complement strand
TACCCTGCAAACCTAGAATCTGGATCTCTCAAGTGCCAGGCCGTAATCTTCACCACTGTACTATATTAGTTTTTGGGGACCATGCCCTTCAAAATCACCCTTCTCTCAAAAAGCGATTCTGAGCAGTGTGCAACAATCGAATAACACAACAAATATATATATATATTAAAAAATGTCAAAAAATATAAAATGACATTATTAAAAATGAAAATATTATTAACATTTTAAAATGCACAGATCCTATAGTAAAAATAGTAACGACCCTACAGAGCCATCTAAGAATGTCTCGGTTCCTTAGAGGCTAGAGGCCTTGCTGACATTACCAGGTTTTGAGGGACTTCCAGAATGATAACCTTAATAGTATTCAAAGTGATTGGCTTATATTCAAATGTGCTTCAGTTGCTTGAAGAAATAGAAGTTGAAAAGAAAAGACTCAGGGATTGTCTTCTAGTAATTTATTTCAAAACGAAAACAGAGTGGATGCAACTTTATAAGCCCAGTAAAACACAACATCACACAGAGAAATAGTGCACGTAGATTTGATTTTCATGTAGTCTTAAATACAATTTCTTAAATTTACAGAAAAGCTAGCAGTAAACTGAGTTCAGTCAGCATCATGATATCCTCCCATCCAAAAAGGTTGGAAAGAATTCAGCATTGAGAGTAAGGAGGTTTCCAGACAGAATTCCTTGTAGAGCCCATCATGGAAGTCTTGAGCAATTTTTTAATATTTCTTTCCATAAGAAATTATCTCCGGTAGGAGAAAAAAAAGATGAAAATAGCCATAGATACATAGAGAAGAGTTTTAAAGGGAAGGTAATGTCCTTTGGTGCTCTCATGCAGTTCTTTTAATCAGGCAGATTAATTCTTTTAAGACTTAGTATTCATAAGCTTGGCAGAAAGATAGTGTGCAGAGGATAGAAAAGTCACAACTGTCCCAAAATATTTATACAAGGGAAAGGAAAAAAGACTTCGTTTCATACTTCTGTATATATTTTTGCAAAATTATCAAATATAATGTGTCATCAAAAACTGAATTGTGCAAAATCTTCTTTTAAATGCAGGGGTACTTTGGAGCAGTTGGTGCCCTTCTTGGATTGCCAAATTTCAGCTGAAGCTCAAAGCCACCACAATACTGAATGGTTCTTTACCTTTCTGGCATTATTACTTATTGTTTTTATATCAACTGGAAGAGCAGAAGGGCTGCCATCTTTCTATAAATGTCTTTAACTGGAGGATAAAACTATTTCGTTGACATCCTATAAAGAAGCACTTAGTAGAGGAGTTGATACGGCTTTCTCTAATTCATTTCATCAACATTCTCCAACTTGGTGCCCCTTCGAATTTCTCAGCTGGTATAGCAGTTAGTTATGCTGGTTGCAATACACAAATAAGGGGCATCAAGCTGGGGAATGCCGTAATAGACATTTAATACTCAGCATGTGTCTTAAACTCAAAGACAGAATCTTAACTCTCTAGACCCTTCAATACTAACCCTGTTCTGCTTCAAAACTACCCATAAGCAATTGGGTTGCATGTAATTACACAAGGTTTGACATGGCCTTGTGCTCGAGAGTTCATTTAGATTTCCAGTCAACTCTAAAACTGATTGTAGCCATGAACGAAGAAAGGATCTTTGATGCAAGGTGTTTTGTTTCAATGCAAGTAAGTTACAGCATGTTGAAGGCAGGCATCAGTGTTAAGTTTCCAAACATTAAACTTAAAAACATCAGCAACGGTTTTGTACAATTGGTTTAATGAATTAATCAAGAATATGTGTGTAACTACCAGTAACAATACAAGATGACAGTAAAAAAAACACCACAACCCATATATCTCAGAATTACTGCTTTAAACAGTGCCAGCAGATATGACTGAAATCAAAGCAGCAGTGGTGTGGCAAAGGCTGGAAAGACAGATCTTTAATAAGATGCCTTTGGTGTCACTTCCCAACTCCCAGAAAGTGAGTTGATCTCATGGAACCTCTATTAAGAATGTTAAGTTGGGACTAGGCTGTGTCCTTAAACCATTACGGCAGCTGTAGAGGTTGAACTGCAGAGTCAACAGATCCGGTGTTCATTGCACCTTAGTAAACCGTTCCAGTGGTGCAACAGTGTGGCCTTGAGATAAACTCCTATTCTTACTGTATGCCACTTTGGATACAGTAGTAAAGTTTACAATAGTGGCATATTTAGTAGACTGCTGCAACAAAGCTTACCATGAGACCTCAGCAAAAAAAAAAAAAAAGAATAATCTCAGAAAAGAAACTTTCTATGCACGAGGATGTAATTATTGTATCCTGAAGGAATATGCAGTTACCCAATCCATGAATTAAAATTTTCTAGAAGGGAATCTACCACTGACTAGAATTCATTTTGAGTTTTAGGTACTGCTTATTTTACTTGATCAAGGTGATAACGCTATTTTGGCACATGAATATTTGATACAGCAATATCTATGAAAAACAACTCCAGCATTCTTGGAAGTTTGGTTGGTTTAGGTTTTTTTTTTTAAATCATTTGTCTATAATTATAATTCAATGCTTAGTATTAATAATTGGTTTGTAGTATGTAGCAATCACCTAAAATATTTTCTGTTTTTAGAACTTGGAAATTATCTCTTTATAGCACAGGGGAACATCCAGAAATTTGTATGTACCTCACTGGTTTGAGGAAGTCAGAAAAATACAACTGCAGTAAAACAACTCATCATAGAAACATTATACTTGATTATGTTAATTCTGGTCTATTTCACAAAGTATGATTAATTCCCAATTCATACCAGGAAAGTAAAAAAATATTGTTTTTCATTTTGAGTTTTGAAACATTAGAAGCAAACAGTCTGTCTATCTTTCCTGTTGTGAAGAGACATTTTTGGCACTACTAAAAATTATTTATCATACACTGTTTTTTTAATTCAACAGGTTTACATCGTGGTAACATCATAGGTTTGGAATAAGCCCATTAACGAATTCATTGGCAATTTTTATGTTAGACAATTCTATCTTTATTTTTGCAATATGTAATTGCATTTGTAAGAACAGTGCTTTTACAAAAATGCCATTGCAATGTTACAAAATTCTGCCATTGTTCATGTGAATTCATGCAAGAGCTTTCTTGGCTGGGAGCAGCAGAGATCTCTCCTGAAAAGATAAAGATAAGCCAAGAGAAGGGACATTTCTTTTTTTCTCTCCTTGAGAAATTCTGAGCATAGTGGCTCTTCAGTCCCAACAGTCACATGAGTGCCTTAAGGTTCCTTTTGGAGTTTCAATGACATGTTCAGCTTTTCTTGGCTTTGAATAGTGGCAGCTTTCAAACAAAATTCACCCATAATACTGCGTTTTTTTCTTTTTCCCCCCATTTTATTTTCAGTTCCAACATAGTCACAGAGTCCTTACTGGTAGTTAATAATATTCTACTTCTATCCTTAGAGGATAGATAGATAGATAGATAGATAGATAGATAGATAGATAGATAGATAGATAGATAGATAGATAGATAGATAGATAGACTCTTAAAATAAGAGAATGCTGGCTGCTAAGGAGACAAATTTTTATTTGTAGTGTGCTGTTGGAGCTAATGTAATTTTCAAGAGTTATTCCATTAAGGTATGGTTGGGTAAGGTTTCTCATATGATCATCCCTTACTAAACTACTGAATTACAGCATCAATGGACCAGTTTTTCCCCTACATTCCTAGAATTAGTTCTCATTTTTATATTGCCTTTTTAAGCATTCCATGAAAAAGCAAGATTGCATAAAAACGAGATTACTCTTTTTATCCATTTCAGAATATAACGAGTAGTCCCGTTGATTTGTTGTAAGGCTGCAGTTGGCCCGTTTCATTGTTGCTGCTCCTTATATCTTCAATTAGTAAGATTGTATTGTGACCGTTTGCAAATTCTTTATGATGCTTGGGATTGGCAAACTTAGTGTTTTGCCTACACCAAGCATTATAAAACCTTATAATTTGACAATGCATATAGAATCGAACTGCATTTGATCAATGTTCCTTTATGTCTTTTGGATTTGGTTTGTAGGCTGCAATTAAATGTTTCAGGTTTAGCATGATGTAATTTAAGGTGATCATCTCCAAAACATGGTTAGTCTCAGCTGGAGGTGTTGTTTTATTGTTTTTTGTTTTGCAATATGCTTTCATGGAATAGATAGATGTATTAGAAGAGAAAGAATCATGTCTGTTGAAAGGCTGAACAGCAACATGCTAAATTTTAACGTGCGTGTACTCCTATTACCCTGTTGATCTTTAAAGTTAAATCTTTGAATTAAAAAACAACAACATGAGTTTACTTAGAGCCAGTTGAATGACCATTCTCGACCAATTAATTGTTTTGTAGATAGCATGTTTATAATTTAAATATATATGTTTTATTAGGTAAATTACATAATTTAGAATTTTTAGCTTTCTAAAGAGAAAGCCTCCTTTTAGGGTCCAGTATTTTTGTTCTTAAATGGAAATTAATGCTTTATGGATGGTAGAATTTTAAAAAGTAGATAGGGATTATGATTATAAAGTAATCTACCATTAAAAGTAATACCTTTCACTACTATTCTAATGAGATGCTAAATCTCACTTTACTTTTAAGTATAGAATTTTGACAAAACAAAATGAATGTTCATATTTCTTTGATTGATACTTCCTTTTCTGCCTCCCCCATTCCTTGTCATATGCATGTTAAACAGTAGCATCAACTGATTTATACCTGTTGTAAATTAAAAGTAATTAAGCTTTTGCATTGCAAACCTTCTGTTTTGGGGAAACAGACACTTCCTTAATTCAGAAGTGACCTCCTTTTAAGTATATTGTAGAATGCATTGCAGCACAATATAAGTGTTCTTACACAAAATAATATACTTTATATTCTAAACGGTTAATGGGAAATCAGCCTGCTAGCAAGCATTCTTCTAGGTAAACACCTTAGTAATTATGTTAACACCTTATGTTAATTTTCCTTAAAAATTAACATTTTGGGACACATTTGATTTTGGGACATGTTTGAGATGCAGGAAGTATCCCTCTTGGTCAATTGTTGGTCACACAACTGACATGCATTAATTGATCTATTTCTAAAGGTTTTGCCAAATATTTGAACACAAGCCTTACTTCTACAAATGATGACGATTCACATCTCTTACTACCTTTACTGTGTATTTTGTGCATAGAGGAGAAATGGAGAGGAAACTAGAAAGCTGCCTTTATTAATTCAGAATATTCTCCATCTTATTCAGTATTATCAACATGGGCTGGCAGCATTCCTCATTGTGTCCTTATCAGTTTTTCTGGAGATTCCAGGGAGTCAACCTGGGACATTAGGGTATTGTATAAAGCAGCTCCTCTAGGCTGCAGCTGCAACCTCTGGGTTACTTGAAAATAAACTATAAAAGGAGTGCCTCAATTACTTAACCATAACTAGAACTTCTCATGAAACATAAGGCTGAGAACACCATAGCTTTGTGCACCCATGCCATGGGAAGGTTAGAGCCATTTGGCTCTACAGTATTTTTATCCTCGGTATGATGGAGGCCAACTTGATATAGCACAGAACTAGTGCTACCTTAGCTAAATAGGAAAGCATCAGCTTAGAACTCTATTCTCAGCCTTTGAATTGTACTGGACTACTTTATGAAAAAGCAGAATTCAGCTTTGGGTTGTGCAACATGTGCCCAAGCAGCTGCTTATACAGTAACACCTGGAAATTTTAATAGGATTTTTTTGGAGGGGGGGCAAGAGACAAAGCTGTGGAAAGGAATTCTGGTTAGCTTAAATCAGCCTTTTGCCTTCCAGATGATGGGTTAGACTGTAGCCTCCCTTTATAATTCTGGGTTATAAACAAAGAGTATTAAAAATACCCTAGCAAGCCCCAATTCAGACAATTTGGCCAGAGGAAAGGTGCGTGTGTGTGTAAAAGCACGAGTGCTGTTCCTTGTTTGCTTTGTACTAAATCATATTTTCAAACAGAAAATTTGCAACAGTACTGGAATTGTTCCTTAGAGTTATGTACTAAACTGTTAAGGGTCCTTAATAATGAAATAACTATTACTTGAAGTATTAGCCAATACCAGGGGAGGAAAAACACTGTAAACGGCAATCTATTCTCTCTCTCCTCGCTTTTTCTGCTTTCTTTCCACTTTCTGAGGAAATGGTAGCAAGATATAGGCCGCACAGCAGAAAGGATTAGGCCCTGGGGCTTCCTGATGCAAGTGCAAAAACATATCCATACCTCCTTATGGCTTTGGCATCTCCCTTTGGGCAGGAGAAGGTTCCTTGCAGAAGGGCAGTTCTCTACTTGACTACCCTGAATTCTGCCTTGCATTTCTTTCTCCACAAGTGACCCAAAGGGAAGTGGGTAAATTCAAGGAGGCAGCTACACTCTGGCAGATAATGCTGCTGCTGCTGCTACTCTTTCTTAATAACTCACCTGCTGATTCCATCTAGTCCAGTGATGGCGAACCTATGGGCACGGGTGCCATAGGTGGTACACGGAGCCATTTCTTAGGGCACGCGAGGCATTGCCCTGTCAGCTCCAGCGTGCATGTGTGCGCTGGCCAGCTGATTTAGGCGTTCTTTTGTGGCCGTTTTTTGCTCTCTGGAGGCTTCAGGGAAGCTCCTGAAGCCTCTGGAGGTGGGGGGAAGGCTGTTTTCACCCTCCCCAGACTCCTAGAAAGCCACTGGAGCCTGGGGAGGGCAAAAAAAAGTGTGCCAAAAGCAGGGGGTCATGCACATAGCATTATGAGTGTGGCACAGCCAGGTACGCCCCCCCTGTGCTCCCCCTGCTTTTGGCACACGAGACAAAAAAGGTTAGTCATCACTGATCTAGTCTTTGGCCTTTTAGAAAGAGGGAAGGAAGGAAGGGAGAACAATATCAAGTTGTGTGAATGAGGGAAATGAGGGCATGATGTGGCTGCTTCTCTGATGGTGAAATCTCTTGCTTAGTGTGTTTTGCGCCCTCTCTTTATTAAAGGTATCCTGAAGGGAGGTAGAAGTGTGACATAAGCATGCTTTTTTATCAAATGCTTGTTTAAAATCAAATGTAAGACCCTTAGTAGCCCTAGATGAAGGGCAGTGAAAGAATCTTTAAAACAATCACAAGTTAGTCTAAGGTAAAGCTATTTCTCATGGACTTACTTCAAGCTCTGTATCTTGTAGTCAAGAGTTCGTCATAAAACACTGTATTTAGCATATGTATGAGAAAATACAGAAAATTATTTCCAGAGTTACAAAAAGAGTTGTTCCTGGGTTCATCAATCATTATAATGCAGGTGTGTTTGTGTAAAGATCATTAATCAACCAACATATTATATCCCATGTTAATTGAATCCATTGCTATGTTCCCTACGGATTTTTATTGTGAAAACAATTTTTAAAATAGTTGTATTTTTGGTTAAATGTATCATTCCATAAAATTTACAAAAATTGCAGACAGAGTTTTTCTGGAATCAGAATGAATTTAAGTTTTCATTTTAAGCAGTGAAAAGAAATGCATTTTAAGCAATAGTTAACATGCTGCAGTTAGTGATAATTACTAAGTGGGTTTTTTTAATGGAAGTTTTATAGATGGCCTGATTTCAGTATTCAGGACACTTTAATATCCATGTTATTTGGAAATAGAGAAGATAGTCTTCATATTTCCCAGCAAAGTTGACATTTTAACTTTTTTTAAAAAAAGAAATCTAATAACTCAAATTGTACCTAGAAACTCCGTGACATGCTCTTATTTCCAAAATGTATATATATAATATATTGTGAGAACCATTTCTCATATATTGCCTTATTCTGTTGCAGTAAACTTACTGTCTAGGCTTTTAGAATTCTGTCAGCGGTGTAAAAATGTATGTTTTGCAAATTTAAATCATAGTTACTAAATTATTTAACATATCTTTTGTAAAGTGTTTAATTTATTTTTTAATGTCAAAGCTTTTCTGTATTGTTTTCATGCAACCAAATAATGGAACTCTATGCTGCATTCATTCCCATCAGAATTGTATAAAAATTCCTGACAGCTTGCATGAGTAAATGTGAAATCTAATTTTGTTGTTCAATAATGGGCTTTTGTGTGTGTTTTCCTAGCTTTAGTGTTCTGTAGACAGAATTTTATTTTTTTCTAAATAAAGTCGAATGGATGGTTCTCTCTATCATATTTGATTTAATTTTTTGGCGGTATTAATAGAGTGAGAAATCTAGCTTATGTTTAAGAAGAAAATAAACTTGACTTTGGTGGATAAAGTCAGAGCCACAAAGAAGTCCTGTAATCCTGCTGAGAGAAAGAATAATTATGTTAACACTAATGAAGGATTGTTTGGTCTAATCTTTGTAGCATTTTTTCTTATTTTGGTCATATTTTATCAGTGACACTTACGAAGAGTGTATACAAGCAAGCAGGTAATGAAATCTGATAGAAGTATTGCAACATTGGTTTGTTTTTTGCTCCTTCAGATTTTGGAGTATGACTTAGTTACTTGAAGTTTGAAGCCCCTGCATACCCAGTCCTCTCTTCAACTTATCAAGTTCCATAACAAAGAGTTAGGTTTAATAACAAGGCTTTCATTTCTGTGATTTTTTTTAAGTGAGTAAAAAAAACACACCATGGCCAACAGGTGATCTTTATGTAACTGCAAGCAGGAAATCAGTTCAATAATAGTCACAGTCACCTGCTTTCACCCTTAAAGTAACACTAGGAATGTGCTCAAGGGGCTCACCGTGAAATTTAGCATTCTAGTACTGTGGAATTCTAAAACATATATTTGATTCATTCAAATGTACGTTCCTATAATAACACACTGAAATCTAGTAACTAGTAAGTATAGGCAATCATTGAATTGAAGATCAGCTTTCAAAGCAAAACTTTATTTAATTTCAGGAAAAAATATACAAAAAGCAAAGAGAAAAGAATTAAAAAGTTTGAAGCTAGGGGAAAAGCAAAATCTGGGTGTGCAGACATATAAAAAAGTAACTCCTGAGTTGTAAATTCTATCAACATAAAGCAGTCTAATCATCAGTACCTAAGGTTAGGGGGGCATATTTTTCAGTTTCAACCCAAAAAACTAAGAGTGGCTTCCAAGTATAGAAATGAAACGAGATGAAAGTCTTTTCTTTAATCAAAGCAGCCTTTTTGTCATCACCAACTACATTCATTTCGCCTTCTTTCTTCTATTGTGGTATATAAGTCCTATCTCTGCATCTAAGAGAAGCCTTCTGTTGTCTTCTATAAGAACGAAGTACCCTGTTTTTTTCCTACCTGTTTATCCATCAAACCTTAAAAGAAAAGCCTCTGACTTCAGTTATACATTCAGGTTAAGAATTCTCTGAGTTAAAATGCATATCTGATTCCAATAAAGACTTAGCTTTCTCACATGTCCATCAGAGGCAATAAAAAGTGCCTTCAGAGTGTCTACATTTCCAACATTTGACACACCCATGTACATGGACAATTTTATCAGGTTTTACATGCCAAAAGTACACCTTATAAAAATTCTGTTTCAAGTTATAATTCAGAGTTAAACATCAACCTTTATCTGCATTTTTACTTACCAAAGTTTCTTACACTGACCTCTCACTAGAAGTCCTGATTTTCTTATAGCAAATTACTTTAAGGATAAAGTTAATTTGCTTCACTGCTGACTTAATTGTCTTCTGGGAGAATCTCTTCTGTTGCTGACTTTGTACTGGATGGAAAGTTTGCTCTGGGAACACATGGAGCTGAGGTGTGTGTGCAGATTCCTTTAAGAGAACTTGGTCACCAGCATCTAACATCTATAAGCCCCTTTTGAAGGATCATTCTTAATTCCTGACTGCTTCATGTAGTTGGAAATTTTGTTTTACCTGTAATTGTGTTGTGCTAAAAGGTAAACAGCTACCAAAGACCCTAAACATTTCTTTGCAAACGTAGGCTGCATTCAAACAGCAGCTTCTTGTGGTTAGATAGGAACCAGTGAGATGAATTTCAACAGGGAAATAGGCAAAGTCCAACATTTGAATAGGAATAATCTAAGCTGTGCATACAGGAGGCAAGTGGACAGGATGACATACTGAACAACACTACTCAAAAATAAATGGTATTGGTGGATCACAGACATGAGCAGCAAGGAAAGAGAAATGCAATGGAACAATGTTATTACCATAATCATAGCATTAACATAATCATATTGATTACATAGCATCTATAATAATATGCTGGTTCTGGGTATTGCATTTGAAGGAGGACATTGAAAATCCCCTGGAAGGAGCATCACTAAAATTTGAGAATTAGGTCATAACGCTAATGAGAAACATGGTGATATTTTTAGCAACCAGTTTTAAAGAGCCTGACTGTCTTCATTTCACTGCTTCATTTTGTATGTAATAAGGGAAATGTTTTAAATTATTTTTAAAAATGGGGCAGCAATTCAATTTTGATGTTGCATTAGGTAAATAAGAGAAGGATGGATGGATGGATGGATGGATGGATGGATGGATGGATGGATGGATGGATGATAGATAGATAGATAGATAGATAGATAGATAGA
>JAPKID020006749.1:0-10520 GCA_026931265.2 Tropidonophis doriae | reverse complement strand
CATCTCAACGTCTTCTCAAGCCTCGATGCTGTCCGCAGCCCCCACATGTCAGCCAACGCCGCATTTCAAAGAAGTCCAGCAGTCCGGAGGCAAAAGGGATTTCCCCCCCCCCCGCAGCTGCTTCCCGAACGCCTCGGACGAAGCGGGATCACCTCCGCCCCGACCCCCACCTGGCACTCTGCCTGGGTAAGGGTCCCCGCACGCCGTCCGTGCGGTGGAGTCCCCTAAGGAGACTCGTTAGCCCCCGAAGGGGCTGCCAGGAGAGGAAAGCGGTGGACGAGTCAGAGACTCGTCCAAAGCCTCCGGTGGCAGGAAACGAAGTCGAAATGGCAATCTTCTTCTACTGTACAGCAGCCTGAATTTGAACAATATATGTGAGGGCTGATTTTGATAATTATACCAAATGGATGACAGTCAGCCATAAGATCCACAATCTAAATAAATGTAAATGTTATGTGTAGATTATGTAACCAACTTTTATTAGCTCAGGAATAAGCAAAAATTAATCAGTTTACAGAAGGACTGTCAGATGAAAAGCTCATCCATCAAGAGATGGCCTATAGTAATCAACTTTGTTTGGGGCTCTATTGCAGACATGAGATGGAAGGAGATGAAGATACATCTAATCTCTTTAATTCCCGTCTACCTGCCATAACACCCACCCACCCCATCTGCCCTTTATACTTTGGAGTCTACCTTATCTGTGGTCCATCAGATGCCAATGAAAAACTGCATGAAAGTTCTTTCTTTTCTAGAGAATCGTTACCTGTGTGAATGACCTGATAAGATTACTCTTCTGAGATAACAACCAAGTGTCATGCTTGTGAGAAACAAGGACATTTTCAAGCAGATGTCACTGAGATCTCATTTGTCAGGTTAATGAATTAATTCCAACTCAAAAGGCTCAGAGTCAGGGATATCCATAAATTTAGTGGACTCCAGACATGTGGTAATACACCATCATGTAGGTATTTCTGGTCATCTTCAAAGCAGAGTGACCCTACAATACATCTACATGCTCAATAATTTCTAGCTCATAGGGTCTTTGATTGCATGCAAATTTGCCTTGTTCGCTTAGCCTGTCAAATCCTCTAACAGGAGGAAATAAACTACTGACGGCTGGCTTTTCTGCCCAGAGCCAATTTCTGATTGCAAGGAGCCTATCCTACCTTATTTATCAACTCATCTGCAATCAGCAAGAGTCCTAGGAACTTCATTTGGTTTTCCCCTTGCATTTCCTCATAGCTCTGTGAATGGATTGTTTCAAGCTCTAAATCCACATATTTATATGGCCAAGAAAGCATTACATTTTACTCCCAGGCATGTAAACATCTCAGCTTGCAATGCTTGAACACTCCACATACATTTTGTCATAGCACAACATCGATTGTTATGTTGTATCTGCCAATTATGTGCTGATTATGCTGATATTTATTATGACTAGCCCCAGGGTTGTAGCTTCTGACTGTTCCCAAACCAGGGGAAGTGCCCAGACTGTTCCAATCCAGTAAATAGAAGATGGAAACCTCACTTGCAGGAGGCACTTTAAAACATGATTTATTGGTATATTCAGATAACAAATGTGTACCTTTATAAATGTCCACAGATTTATGAGTTACAGACATTCTATGTATCGATCTATGGATGCATAATCTCTGATTAATACTGAAATAATGATAACATTTATTCTTCAACTTAGTTCTCATAATTTAAAATAACAAGTCCATTGACAAATCATGGAATCCATGTATTCTGGTTTTAAAGAAATGTGTTGTCTGCTGATATTAGCATTTCAGTGTTCTCTAGAAGCACTTGCCCCATTTTGCATAATAACATGCATGATTCATTGTTTTCTCGCCAAGAATCTAGCATATACATAGTCCTTGAATCATTTTTGGGACCTGAATCTTCAGTCATTAAAGCGAAGCAGTCATTAAGCAGGACATTGTATAACTGCTCCACTCAACAATCATAAACCCAATATTCCCCATTGCAGTCATTAAGTGATTTTCCAGGTGGAATGAAAGAGCTGCCCACCAGAGACTCCAGCTGAAACCCTCTGATGTTCTGCTGTTATTCTGGTGGGCAGCCCTTGTGCTCTCATAGAGGGTAGCTGAAAAAAATGCTTCCTGAAATTCAAGTAGCATGGAATGTTTACAGCATGGGAAATTTACAGTCAGTCCCCAGAAACAAGAAGAAGTCCTCTTGTGGATATGACATAACATATGAACAAAACAAGTGTATTTTCTCAATATGGGTTTAGGGGAATAGTTGCATCAATCCAACCAATGTTTGTATAATATCCTTAATGGGGAAGGTTTTTGCATGTTGTGTACACACCTTAAATCTTTCACAATCATTATGATAATTACTGTAATTCATAAGGAGTTTGCTTCAGTTTAAAACATTTTCAGCACTGCTTAAAATTAAATATATATATTAACTATAGTAAACAACTACTTAGGGGTTAACAATCTATTCTTCTTTATAAGGTAAAGTCAAAGTCCTAGGTGGCTCCATGAAAACAGTCTTTTCTGGACCTTCTACTTTATGTGTTTCTTCCCATAGTCACAGATTGAACTGAGGAGGCAATAAGAAAGTCCGGCCACATTTGAAACAAACAAAATGTTTAAAAGGTTATTGGTAGTTACTTACCAGGCACATGTAAGTTATATTAAAGTAACAAAAATATATTTACAATCTCCAAGGCATGTCACAACTTTTGAGTACCCCTAATAATGGAAAATTGAAAGTTATAAAATTAATTGCAGCAATAGTAATTGCACCATTTCAGATATTTTTGGTGCTTTAAAAAATGACAAACTCCCAATCTTCTTCATGCAGACAGAGAGTAGTCAGAAGAATGGAATGGTGAGTCAACTTTCAGCTAGTAAGAATCGAACTGCTGGCAGCTGGCAGTCAGCAGAAGTAGCATGCAGTATTACATTCTAACTATTGTGCCACCATGCCTCTACTCTTTTCAAGGACATTTACTGAATAGATATTCAGTTCAGAGGTGGGCTGCTAGCAGTTTGCACCAGTTTGGGCAAACTGGTAGTGGTAAGTACACACGAAGTGAAGCGGTACCAATGCCAGAAGGAACCCACCCCAGATTTAGTTTATTCATAACAAAAATGTACCTTTTGATCCTGATTTCTCTTGCATGCAGTCAGTGCTCATATATACAAGCCTCACCTCTCTGTCCCACATGTGATGTGTATAAAAGAAGAATGACTGCCCAGCAGTGTCATGCATATGCCCCCTTAAAGAGGCAAATCCAAATATATTTCAAAATGAACAATCCATGCCAACTAGCAATAAATTAGGGATACATTATTTTGTCTGATGAATTGTTCACACCTAACAACTCTAGACTAATATACAAAACTTGAAATTATCAGTGAGTTTTGTATTTAGACCAGTAATGGGGCATGGGTTTGAATCCTTGTTGTGTGCTGTTCTCATCTTAGTGATTTAGCTGTGATGTCTCTTGCCCTATCTCTGTTATTGGCACACTTTTGACAATGCAGGCTGATGCCCATCACAGTTGAACGTCCCAACAGATTAAACTCTGAAATGCAGTACTTACTGTCAACTTTCCATGCATGATACACTTGGGAGTCTTTTCTTTACTTTTTGTAAACAGAGCATTTGTCATCTTTTAGGGGTTTTAACATTGATTTTAGCACAGGGATAATTTAATTTGGTTTTAATATTTGTATTTTGTATATTGTCGTATCTATCAGATTTTAATTTCCTGTGCACCACCCTGAGTCCCCATGGGGGAGAGGGGGCGGTCTATAAATTTAATAAAATAAATAAATAAAATAAATCTACAATATATTGCTCCTTTAAAAAAAGAGAGAGCATTTTTGGCCATCCAAGCTAATCGTGTCTAATAAGTTTTTTATGCATAGTTATTTCTTTAAAAAAAAACAAAAACACAACAACACTGTGAATGATAGTGGCCTTGTTCATTAACAGTTTTATTAACTGTCCCCTAACCTCTAGTATTTTTTTAAAGGCACTTGGCAATTTACTGCATTGAATTTCTTCTCATTTTTTTCTTTTCTGAAATTTATATCACTTCCCCTTCCTTCTGCCCTGCCAATTTTGTCAATGCGTTTTGAAGAAAATTGGAAACATTACCAATGTGTTATCCCAGACATCCTCAAGCTCTGATGATAATGGAGAAACACTTGTAATTTGTTCCTCTTATCTGTGATCAAAAGATAATTAAAAAGAAAGAAAAGATAATTAAAAAGAAATTAACTTTCCTTTACTTTTAACTCCCATTTCTGTTGACTGTGTGCAAGGCCTTCTTAACACAGCTAAGATTTCCTTGGCAAGAGAGAAATCTTTAAGCTGTACCAACACAATGGCATTTGTTCCATCCTAGCAAAAGGGCAGTTGTTTAATGAGTAGCCACCTTTTGAGGAATCAGGTTTGATAAATTACCAGATTGGTTGATTAGTGCTGTAAGTGGAAGAGCATCCTTTTCCAAATGGGAGTCTTTCCATTTGGGCAATCTTCAGCTCCTAGAATTTCCCAGCCAATAGAGCTATCATCACTGGGAGCTGAAGTCTATGTACAAAGGAAGAGCCAGAATTGTGGAAAGTTTTCATAGGAATGCAGTCCATCACTTCAGGATGTGAGCAGCAAGGACCACTGTATTATGTAACAATAATGATATGGCTTTTAAAATAAGGTGCCCTTGTCCAAGAAATTGAGCAGCAGCACTGATTAAATACATAGTTAGACATAATAGTTAACCATTATAGCTTCAGCTGTTAGTCATTCAAAATAGCAGCTGGAACCCTATCTGGAGCCCCAAATCCACAGGAAAAAAAACTGGATTATTTTTTCTACTTGATCCTCCTCTCCTCTCCCCCTGCCATGAAATAACCTGGCATCCTAGATGACTTAGAAGACAACCTGGGGTCCAAGATGACTTATGTGGATGGACCACCCTGAATAGCCAATTCAAGAACACCGGATGAGATGGCAGACTCCAAGTGTTACTAAGCTAAAATTCTCCTTGTCGTCCCATGTAAGGAAGTTATAAGTTGTATCTCAATCATGTCTATAGATGTATACTTACTGGCGTTTGTTCCTGGGGTTAATTTTGTTTGATGTTTTGCTTGGGAGAAAGGGAGAAAAAAGAAAACTACATTGTATAAACCAGGGATGTCAAATTCAATTTTATTGACAGCCGCATCAGGGCTGTGGTTGACCTTGGGGGCTAGGTGGGCGTGGCTGACTGAGTGAGTGTGGCAAATAGGTGGGCATGGCCAGCTTGATGCTACTTCCCAAACCACTAGCATGTTTCCTCTTTGCATTGGGTAGACCAAGCTGAAGCCATGCCAGCCCAATCTTTCCTCTTGGTATTTGGGTAGACCTAGATAAAGCCATGCTGTCCTGAACTTTCCTCTTCACATTGGGTAGACTAGACCATATAAATGCAGGCCAACCCCATTTTCCAGGATGGCCTCACAGGCTATATCTGACCACATTGCACATATGGTCCATGGGCCTTGAGTTTGACACCCCTGGTATAAACTATTAGTGGAATGGACATCCAGATAAAATGGTGAGTTCCCCTATGCTAGGTTATCTCAAAAATAGGTTGGATTTCTATCAGAAATTCTTTGCCAGGTTTTACAATGAGCAAGGGATTGCACTAGATGATCTCTAAGGTCACTCCCACCTTGCAAGTCTAAGCTGCTGGCTCACTATGCCAGCCTGCTCTTCAAAGCATGTAGAATGATTTAAGGCAGTGATGGCAAACGTTTTTTGTCTCAGGTGCCAAAAGCATGCAATTGCACACTATTGCACACACTTGGGTGCCCACCCCCATAATTTAATGCCCCCATGCCATGCCCCCTGGGCAGGCATGCGTGACACCCTGCCCTTCTACCCCACGCATGCACACACAACTTTCTTGGAACCTGGGTAAGGCAAAAATGCCCACCTCCCAGAGGGCCCTCTGGAGGCCAGAAACGGCCCATTTTCCAACTTTGGGTAGCCTGGTAAATCCATTTTTCACTCTCTGGAGGCTTCAGGAGGCTTTCTTGGAGGCTTCAGGAGGCTTTCCTGAAGAGGACAAAAAACTACTGAAAATCAACGCTGAAAATCAGCTGGCCAGTGTGTGCATGTGTGCCGGAGCTGACAGGGCAACACCTCGTGTGCCCTCAGAAATGGCTCAGCATGCTACCTATGGCACACGTGCCATAGGTTTGCCATCACGGATTTAAGGTCACAAAGGCAGGAGGATTCTGCATGTTGGTGGGATGGTGGAAGATTCTGGAATCATGTGGTTTGAAATTTGGGGGCTCAGTTACGGCAAGGCAACCATTCCATTTACTCCTGTTTCATTTGCATTGACCCTGATAGAATTAAGTCTGGAGGAACTGTAACAATAAACTCTTTTGTTGATACCTTATTTATTCATATAATTGAATAAAAAGCCTTGGGAATATGAAATTTCCAGGTTATCGAAGAGATACATTCTCCATTAGAATAGCAACTGCAGCTCCTTTTGTCTTCGAACAAAACAGAGCTGAGTTTGAAGCTATCTTTTACAGAAGGAAAGGAAGGGAAAGAAACTGTTAAAAAGATTTTAATTCTGCTGCCTTCCATGCTGACACTATAAATTCAAGGTTGTGTTTCAATCCACAGGTTCCTCTGTGCCGAAAATGGATTTTATTTTACTTTTTTGAATCTTTCCTACAAAAAAGAGCGTTCAGAGTCCTTCACTATGTCTTGTATCTTTTGAAAATTAAGAAATGTTCCCATGGGAGATCAGTGCAGGTATACATGAAAGTTTTAAAACTAATTTCAAAATTAACCTACCAACTTGCTTCTTTAAAGGAAACAAATACACAGTTTAAAGTGTGAGTTTATAACTTTGGGCTTACAACTAGGATGAAAAAAGTTATATGCAGTAGCCTGGTGTCAAAGCTCAGATGAACAGCTGAAAGACTGCAGTTTGTACAAATGTATAAACTGTAATTTATATCCAAACACAGTTTGGAAGAACTGAAGCTTGGCCATATGTTGAGAGTCAAAACCTCAGGTTCCATATATTTAAAGATCCTTTGAGAACCAAAACTACAGTATTAGCAATATGTCATGGTTCCTTATAAACATGCCCCAAAATGGGTCAACAATACAGAACAGTAATTCAAAACCAAGAATACATAGTAAGGAATCATTCTGATGAACTCCCAGCTGCCTCAAAAGTTTTTTAACATACTAAATCTGCAAAACGTATTCCTGTCTGCTTTATGGTAACATATTATTGTTCCTACTTCCTCTTCGGTCGTCCCCAGATTTAAAGAAAGATGTGGTAAGAATTTCTTTATTTATCATGTTTCTACCTGCAAAACACATTTGATAGAAATGCATATACTGTATTTTTCGGAGTATAAGATGCACCCAGGTTTTGAAGAGGCAATTTTTTAAAAAGTAGATAGATAGAGGGATAGAAAGGGAGAGAAAGAGAGAGAAATACAGTAGGTAGGTAGGGAAAGAGAGAGGGTAGGTAGGTAGGTAAGTAGGTAGAGGGATAGAGAGAAATAGAGAGAGCTTTCCAAAAGGGGGAAAAAAAACCTTTTGCACTTTGCAAACCTCCCCCAAACAGCCCGTTTTTCACAAAAATGGGCCCGTTTTCTTTTTCAAATAAAAGGCAGGAATAGCCTTGGGGGGAGGAGGCTTGCATAGTGCTCCTGGAGGGGTGGGGTGGGGGTCAGAAATGAGAAAAAAATGGCACATTTATCACAAAAACGGCCATTTTTTGATCAAAACAATTGCATGCATTACCTTATGGAGGCTTATAGAGTGCTGCTGGGGGCCGGGGGGGGGCAAAAACACCCTGTGTTGCTCATTTCTGCCCTCCCCAGCCCCCAGGGGCTCTCTGGAAGCCTCCAGAAGGGTATGCGCACGGCCATTTTGGTGAAGGGGTGGGATTTCAGAAAGCAATTGCTGTATTCGATGTATTCGACGCGCCCAGATTTTCAGCCTCTTTCTAGAGGAAAAAAAGTTTGTCTTATACTCTGAACAATATGGTAGATCAATCAAGCTGAAGCTAATAATGTGCATCAATCTACATTATTCTGCATATTAAAAAAGAAACATCATTTTTTGTGGTCTCTAGTTTAGATCATTGAAATAACATGAGCAGGTCTCAAGAACAACAGTCTAATTAAAATCTATAGTGCTATGCAATAAATCCAACATGAAACAAAGACCTAAAAACCTTCAATAAACTTGAAATAAAAATGTTTAGGTGTTTTTCATTTTTATTCATCACCGCATGCACTTACACAGACATTTGTTAAATGTATATGCTGTACATCTCACTATTCAAATTGATAAACAGAACAATAAAGAGTTGGACAGCAAAATTACATTACAATAATGAGAGCCAGTTTGGTGTAGTGGTTAAGGCACAGGCTAGAAACCAGGAGACTACAAATTCTAGTCCCACCTTAGACAGAAAGCCAAATGGGTGCCCTTCATTCTCTCAGCTCTAGCAAGGAGGCAGCAATGGGAAACGATTTCCAAAATCTTGCCAAGAAAACTATAGGGACGTGCCCAGGCAGTTGCCAGGAGTCAAAAACTGATTAGAAGTCACAAAAAAGTATGATAAAAACTAATTGAAAACCATATGTTAAATTCTACCGATGTATTAGAACATGTAACATAACTCAGCCTGGGCATAATATTTATTCTAATTCTGTAGTAATTTGTTTGCATACTTTAATAACTACAGCACAAAATGTAGCACGACTATATTTGACATTAGTCTTATTGTCAGATAAGAGAAAAGCAAGATAAAACTTATCTTCCTGGCAGATGCTCCAACAAGAAAGATGAGAGATTGACAGCTATCTTGATAAAATATGAGCAATGCAACCAAACATGTTGGGTGGTTTCTATAGCATTTGAATTACAGGGATGTGTTTTTATAGAAAAAGGAATTTTGGCTAAGCTGCCCCGGAGAACTGCTGTAGGTAAAGCATCGTGTCTGGCTCTAAAAAGGCTCATTGCTGAACTGGGGATATAAGAATGATTAAATATTTATTTGGTCTCTATCCTGGGTGTTCTAAAGGATGTGAAATTAAACTAAGTTTATTTTGTTGTTCAATAGCAAGCAATTCGGTCTTGACCATTTGGAAGGTTTGTTTATATTTTGAGGACAGTAGATACTCAAGAAAGCCAAAAGAGACAAGGTCTTTGAGCACTAGCAGATACCAGGACCATTGAAATGGATCTGTCAAAATTCAAGAGATTAATGTGGGAAAAAATGGCACTGGACTCAAAAATTAAATATGAGTAGTTACACCTTTGTTTCTGTATTCAATTATGCTACCTCCAAACGCAGTAAACCATTGGTACAATGGTTTGGTATTGTATAGTTTGGTATTTGGAATACCAATACCATTGGTATTCAGGTACATGGAAAATTGCTGGTGGGAATCAGCTTTAGCAGAGCTGGTGGCAGACTTGGACATTGAGGAGGTTGGGGAGGAACTTGGGACAGTTTTGGAGTCTGGGCATGGCTCTGACAGACGCTCTGCTTTGGATGCAGAGATAGACCTAGGGCTGTCCGACATTTCCCAGCCACCGGAGAGGCAACTGCCTTTGGAGGTTGAGATAAGTGAGGAGGAAGAGCAGCTGGGACCTGTTCCAGATGCATGTAGGTGCAGATCAGTTAGGAGAGGAGAACAATGGGGGATGAGGAGTTGACTCGAGAAGCAAAGCACACATGGACGGTGAATGGCCCCTCTCTGGCTGGAGAATAAATAGAAGGAAAGGAGTGTGGAAACAACAGTGTGTAGTTCTGAAGATTTTGGCTCATTGCATTTCATGCCACAAAGAACTGCTTGCCAGAACTTAATTTGCAGCCTTTCATCTGGGAGTTCACAGTCTTGAAATTATCACAAGGAACTGATAAGGTCTGTACTGCAGTTAGCTCCTTGAAGGATTAATGCCTGGACTTTTCAGTGGGTGAATGCAATTAATTCGCAAGACAAAGAGAGGTTTTTTGTCACAAGGCGTCTTGTTTCTGCTAAGGCTGGGTCAGAACAGGGAGTTTTAATTATGAAACGGTGTTAACTGAGTATTATAGAGCATTGGGCATTTTGCATCAAATATCTTCAGTATACATTCCCTGAATTCGGTATAATGGAAACCCATTATTGCTGCTGAGTTTATGTCATGCAATCTACATGGGTTTTCCAAGAAGTAGTAGCATGTAAATATACTACATTCCCACTGTTAAGAATTTAAAATCCTTAACATATTCAATTTACCCTCAACAATCCATTTATGTTTTTAGATTTTTAGCAAAGATCACTATTTTAATTTCTGGTATTTTAATTGCCAACTGTTGTTCTTTGTGGAAGTCAACCAAGAAATCATCTAAGGCCACATGGCTATTGTTGAGTCCTCGTGACTCTGATAATTTGAATGTAACCGCAGCCGCGCCTGATTGGCTAGGGCGCGGCTGCCTGAGT
>JAPKID020006748.1:0-10520 GCA_026931265.2 Tropidonophis doriae | reverse complement strand
TAATGGGGAGAGGGGGCATGGTATTTGGGTTGAGGAAGTGAGCTGGTGAGGTGAAGTCCCATGTGAACAGGAAGGGAGGTTTGCTCTCAAGAATTATTGTGCTGCTGAGTGGAGTTGTTTACACCCTGTCAAGGCCAACCATCCTAGGACTCCAGATGGATGAAATACATGAAGATGAACTTCTCACAACATTATACTGGATATTGATTGGAATCCTCAACACTGGACCCTGGGGGGATGAATTTGAGGAAACTTTCAGTCTATAACTTTTATGAGTTTTGAATCAGATCTTGCCTTGATTTCACAGCTGTCATTTCAAACACAGTAAAAAAGTACCTCTTCTCTATCTCAATGGAGTTGGGTTTTCCCCCATGGGTTTTAAACAGAGGCAGCCCTGACATTGATTAAAAAGTCTGGTTTTAGGGTAGAAAAAAGGTGAAATATTGGGAGTTATATTAACAAACACAAACCTGTTCCAAAACAATTATGTACCACTCTGGAATGACATTAAACATATTATTAAGATGGGATAAATTGCAGTTATCATTACTGGGTAGAATCCCTGTAATTAAGATGTCTTACCAAAGATGCCTTTTTTGTTTCAGAAGCTACCAATACTTGCAACTGGTATTCCATTTAAACAATGGCAGAGGGACATTTTAAACCAGCTACTTCTGCTGATTGCCAGCTGACTGCAATCTGGCAGTTCAAATCTCACCAGCTCAAGGTTGGCTCAGCCGAGATGGGTAAAATGAGAAGCCAAATTGTTGAGGACAATACGCTGATTCTGTAAACTGCTTAGAGAGGGCTGTAAAGCACTGTAAAGCAGTATATAAGTCTAAGTGCTATTGCTATATAGCAAGAGAAAAAACCAAGAATTAGATGTAGACTATTGCATGTTGCTAAGGAAAGAGGAGTTTGGGTCTACCAGATTTGAAATTGTATCTGCTGTTTGGTCTGGCTAAAAGAATGGGTGAACTTTCAGAATAAGAGGCTACTGGATTTAGAAGGCCATGAATTAAGATTTGGCTTGCATGGTTACCTATGGTATGATAAAGTTAACATAAGGATTTCAACAACCATTTTGTCAGATGGGCTATTTTGGGAGTTTGGAATAAATTTAAAACAAGGTTTCCATGAAGGTGCCTCCTCGGGTTTCTCCACAGGAAGCTTTTTAAAGAAAAGAAATGGTGACAAGGCCAAACTGGTGGACTTATGGTAAAATAATAACTTTTAACTTGGGTCACCTTACACTCAAATCTAAGAAGCTAAAATCAGAAGGTCATGTCTGCCATTGGTTTACATATTTACAAATGAAAAATTTAAATTAGACAAAAAGAGTCTAATATAAGAGTCAATTCAAAAATGAATCAGAAATCCTATTGGGTGGTAGTAATGAATGCATTATTGCTAAAGTTAGAAAATGTTATTAAATTTAAATCTGGAAAATGACAAGCATTGTATGAATCAGTCAGCAAGGAACTTTGGATAATGTAATGCTTGAACAATGGGAGAATATGTGGAATAAAGTTGTTAAATTTATATTAAACTATAACTTAAAAGAAAATTTCTGTATGATGATGTATCATTGGTATTTAACTCCAGATAATGTTGTCAAGTTGTCCCATAGCATACATGGGAAAGAAAAACAACAAGAAGAAACAAAATAAAATTATGTTAGAAGAATGTAAAAGACTGAAATTAGAATTACAATGAGAATCACAAAAATGGAATTGAAAAATCACATAGATATAATAAAGCATAAAATTGGAGAAAGAAGAATTGGCACTCAAAATTAAAAGTGTAAAACAATGAAAAAGTTAGGAGATCCTGTCAGATGAGAGGGTGCTTCAGAAAATAATGGAATGGACAGATTAACACATTATCAAGAACAGAGAAGAAACTGAATATTTTCTGACTTGGGTTATATTTTATCAATGGCTAGAAAATAGAAACAGAAGTTAGGGAGGAGATACAAGAAGAGAAAATGTTACTCTGGAGAGAGGTTTATGATAATATGTATTATTGTGATTATTTTGATATATAGTTATATTAGCAATGTTATTGTAATGGATATAACAACAAACAGATGGACCGTGAACTTTCAAATAATTGTACCCAGGTCACACAATTTGATGGAGATGAAAAGTATTATAAATAAAACTTTACAAAATGTATAAAGATATTTCAAATGAGTGTTGGAAATGTAAATGTAAAGAAGAGACTTTTTATCATTTATGGGGGATGTGTGATAAAGCAAAGCAATATTGGAGGATGATTCAGATTTTAATACAGAAAATTCTGAACGTGAATATAGAAAGCTATGTGAAAGAATGTAGTAAGCCATTGAACGAACCACTAGGATACAATTAGAATAGGAATGGGAAGGGACCTTGGAGCCCAGTCCCTTCCTCAAGCAGGAGAACCTACACACCATTAGACAAGTGACTATCCATTCTGTGTGCAATTGCAGAGAACAATCACTTCTTCGTTCCTTAGCAACTAATCATTACAACAAATTATTCTCCAAAGCATAAGCGGGCAGGACAAGAAATACTGGTGAAAACTAATCAAAGAGAGAAAGCAACCTGGAATTAAGGAGAAACTTCCTAACAATGAAGGCAATTAACCAGTGGAACAGAAGTTGCCTCCAGAAATCACGGGGCTCCATCAATGGAGGTTTTAAAGAAGAGACTGAGACTTGGAGTGACTGGTTGTTTTCAGGTCACTTCAGTTGCTCATTTGTTGGAAGAAGTAGCTTGCATTGAAGTGGGTTGTTTTTCCTGTGGTTGTAGCACCATCTACTGGTCAGAGCAAACAAGTTCTTGGGACTTCCTCACCTGCCTTAGAAGCAAGGGACCATTTATTTCCAATGTGAAAAAAACACAAGAAGGGAACTAAGGTGAAGGATTTAAAGAGTTATCCAATCAACACTCTTGTTGACCTACTTTACCACTGCTTTTTGTTAGTTAGCACTTTTTAAAAATAGAAATGAAAAATTTGGGATAAAGGATCCACACTGGGTGATAGCAGTGGTTAGGATTTACTTTTATTTTACACAATTTTATTTTCTAAAATCCTTTTTTGGAAACCTCTTGCCCCTTTCAGATCCTGTTGTTGCTTATATCATTTTGGTATTTAGTGCCTTTATAATGAAATTCCTTCTGCTGTTGCATGTGAGTTCAAATTTTAAATTCAGATATGCATTGATCTTAAAGCTCTCTTTTACTTTACTACAACCTGAGCCAGTCTTTTCTCTGTATGTTACAAATACATGTTCTTCTTTTAATAGAGCTTCTACTGGCCATGTGGAATTTCAGTAGGGCATCAAGGACAAAAGCAACAAAGTTACTTCCAGAGGAGCTTCTGGGAGGAGATATAGAAATGACAATTCCTTACTTGAAGTTTGGAAAATTCATCTCCACAAAATGGACTATTCTTCTTACATATCCAGCATGGGACAATGCAAATTATTATGAATACTGATTTTATCTCAGTCAAGTATCGGGGATTGGGTTACATGTTATATATGCATATTCCATTTAATATACCAACTAACAACTCAATATATTATTGGAGATTAAATATGAAACCATATTCGAAGTTGCTGTTTAGCTCAGTAGTAAGGGCAGCTGTGCTGTTATTTGTCCTTAGAAATACTCTGTATCAGAATATTGGGCCAGAATCTGCCTCTGAGTACTCTAGATTATTCTGGGTAGTTGGTTATTTCTTCATCTCAGGCTCCCTGGGTGATGCTGAAGACCCCCTTCTTTCAACAGACTTTCTAAAGTGGGAAGAGAAAGCAATAATGAAGCTAGGAAAGCACCCCATTCCTTCACACATGCTGACTTCTTCTGATGCATGTCATAATTGAGCATGATCAATAATTTCACACATGCCATCATAGTTTATTATGAATGCCAATGCCAACCAGAACAACTGGAAAAAGTTGCTTAAGCAGAATCCACTTATCTCTGATACACAACCAAGTTTTAATCTTGTTTACCAACTTTTTCCATTTGAAATAAATATCAATCAAGACTTTATTTAAATGATTGAAAGACATTGTCAGATTAAAAAGAATGTGTTAAATCTACAATATTATATATATATACACACCTAACAGATACACCTAACCCTCTTAAGTATTCTACATACTAGATAGTTTAAAAAATTGTCCTACTATTGAAAACGTCCTACAGTCAATGGAATACAAACTATTTTTAAACTCTGGTGTTAGGCAGAAGAATTGAATCACATGGTTTACTGATTGCACAGATTACATAATTAAATGAGGGGTCCATATTAACTGTCCAATTTTTAAGTAACTTAGAATTATTCTTATTAAAATTCAAATCCAGCTTGGAAAATCTGGTCATCTCCCAAAATGAATGATTGTACATATAGGAACACATTATTAGCATATACCACAATATTTCTTCATGTTCTTTCTGCAATTGTCATTTAATAGTACTGTCCCCTCTTCATAATTGTACAAATCATTCATACGCCATTCCATTGTTCAAAAACAAAGTTGTATCAGTTTATTACTTTACAGACCGGAAAATAAGAGTCACGCCTTTGGCAATGTCAGCCACTACAAAGCAGCTCTGAGATTTTCTGAAGCTTTTCCTTTAAATACCATATTTCCCCCAAAATAAGTCCTAGCCTTAGTTTCTTTTCGGCTCCAAAATAAGCACCAGGGCTTATTTTCAGGGGATGTCTTACTCCCACCCTCCCCATGTACTTTTAAGAATACATGGGAAGCCCACTTCTTCTGCTTGCTCGTGGAGGAATAGGAAGCTGAGTTTCTGCGAGGCAGGAGATGAAGCTGCCCACAAATCTTGCACCAGCTTACCTTAGTACCTCTACAGTCAGGCTACCCACACCCCAACACCAGTCTCGCCTTGCGGTAGCAGCTCCAGCAGCACCATCCAGGACCTTGTATGGCTGCTGGCATACTTTTTCTGCTTGCTTTCATGGCCACAATGGAACAGGAGGCCGAATGATGTGGTGATGCCATGGCCACAAGGCAAGGTGGGGGTTGAAAATTCCCCATGTGCCCCACACTGACTTACCAGGCCATCCACACCCTGACACCTGCCTTAGCCATAGCACCAATACATCGCTCAGCACCCTGCTCTGTTGTGGCCACTTATACTGGCCATGTGGAAGCAAGCAGAAGAAGTGGGCCGGTGGCCACACAAAGCCCTACTCGACGGGGCTGGCAGAGTCCCCACCATGAGGCAAGGCAGGTGTCGGGACATTGATGGCCTGGCTGCAGGGGCTCTGAGGTAAGCTGGTGCAGGGCGTGTGGGGCAGCTACCCCCTGCCTTGCCTTGCAGTCAAGCAACCAGATGGAATGGGCAACTGGTTGGCTGAACAGGTGCTGAAGTAGGGCTTATTTGGGGCACATACATAAGGGCTTGTTTTTTGGGATTATTTTCAGGAAAACACAGTATCACAAATTTAAGTTAAGCACAGCTTATGTGATTGAGAGATGATGCATAGCAGAATCAGACTTATTCACATTTTGAACATGGTGGAGATTTACAATATTTAGATATTTCACTGAAATAAATCAGTGGTTGTCTTCCGGTGCATCTAATCACTTTACTGAAGCTTCAGATATATTTTTTGGGAACATCACCTCTCATATTACAAAGGATCCCCACTGCTTATTTGTCTGTGTGTTCAGAGACAGACAAGTCAGCCATATATTGCTCTCCTCACATAGATATATGTTTCAATTTAAATAAGAATACAGTCTTAAATAAGAATTCAGAGAAAGTAATATTATTCTTCATTTACATTCATATTTCTGAAAACAGCACAACAGGATCCATAGTTCCTTAGTTGGTTTTTCCCCCTTCATTTTTAACAGCACCAGAGAAATGCTGATCACTGAATAGGTTACTTATGAAAGATAACAAATGTTGCATAAAAGTCTGTTCCGAGACAGCTGTAAAAAACTCAGATACAAAAGTCTCTGTATTCAAATGCATTTTTCATGTAAACTATTATATAATGTACAAACATCATTGGATAGTTTAAGAAGAATCTAATTCATTTTGAACAAACTATTCAGGTGAAGCAAAAATAAAATAAAATGAGGACAATATCCATTTAGACCTGTTTCATTTCATTTATATGGTACAAGAAAAAAATGAAAATAGTTTTATGAAACAAGAACAAAACCCATAACAGATAGGATTTAATAGTGTCTTGGCAGCAAAAAATGAGACCAGGTGGCCCAATTGCCATTAACCTGCCTTCACTTTATGAGCAAAGATTCAGTAATTCTTTTTTTATGCAGGATTAGTTTGCTGTGCTGTCTTCAGACATAAAGGTTCAACTGTGCTTTGCTTGAGGAGAAACTGTTGTTTCTAGAATCTGAAAAGAAAGTCAGAAGACAAAATTCAGAGTTTTCAGGATTGCATTACAAGAGAACAGAGGTGAAATCACTTTTTAGTGATATGGAAACATGAGCATAACTGGACTGGGGAAGAGCCATGGTTAGAAATAGGGAAAATGGCAGAGGTCTCCATGACAACTGGTGCCTCTGAGGGGGAATTTTAATCTTTATAATATAACAGAAGATTGAAAAATATATATATCAAGAGGCCTAGGCTTATCCAGCTGTCTGTCCATTCATCAGCATGATCTCTCTCTTTCTCTGAAAATTGAACTGTCTAGGGCCAAAGTTGACATGGCAGACAAAGCCAATGCAAAAAAAGCAGGGCTAAAGAGGGGCTATATGAGTCAAGGGCTGTGGAGAAGATCATCCTCGTTGTTATCGTCATCCCCCCAATACCCCTCCAACAGGAAGTTAAATTCAAAGACACATGGAGGATATCTGGTGTATGATCTCCATCATGCACATACACACACATGAAATGAAAATACACACACAAGGGGAAAAAAACACTTTGAAGAGTTGAAAACCATTTGGAAAGCCTTGACCTTCAACATTTTCAGCTATGTTAGCATTTACATGAACTTATATGTCCACTTTTTAAGGCCATCAAAATGTAAACAGATAAATAAGCTATGCAACTTACGGTTAATAGTTCCAGTCTGAGTTACCACTGTTCCACAGAGCTAAGAGGGGGGAAATCCACAAAAAAATATAAATCTGTGTGGAGATAACTACATAAATATAGTAAGTCAGGAACAATACAATATAGAAACTGAAGAGTGAAAAGGTGCTTTTATTACCCAGTTTTATTCCTGTTCCTAGATTGGCAATGCAGGCACAATAAGGTCATGCATTTGTGATCACAAAAGGCACCAGGGAATTGAGGCCTCAATTATTATTTTTTTTGAACAAAAATATAAAGCTTTTTATACCCTGTTTCCCTGAAAATAAGACCTTCCCGGATAATAAGCCCAATCAAGCTTTTGAGCACATGTGCTAAAAATAAGCCCTTCCCTGAAAATAAGCCCTCCCCAAAATGTTTACAGCACAGCAGCAGCCATGAGGTGACCACACTTGTTGCCTCCTGCACTTCAAAAATAATGACCTCCCTGAAAATAAGGCCAATGTTTATTTTGGGTGTCAAAAGTAAATAAGACCCAGTCTTATTTTCAGGGAATCATGGTAATCCACTAAGAATTGAGAACATGCAGATTGGAAAAGAAGATAAGGAATGACTAGGGAAAGAGAGTGAAGGTTATAAAGCTCTGGTATGAAGAATTGGGGAAAAGGAGTTCAAGAGTTGGTCATTGCAATATCTCCCAAATGTGCCCCAAAAATTCTTCAGCACAGATGTCCATGGTACAAATTTTGACTACAGAAAGAGGAAAGGAAATGGATGCTTGAAAGAATGCTAACTGATTTTCTAACATGCTTTCAATAGATTTCCATGCCAACATCCCTACAGAGAACAAGTTTTCACTTATGGGTTTTTAATGTCTATTAATTTTTAAAATTACTTATGATTTGTGAGGCAAGTAGATTTGGAGTTTGAAGAATTCGGGAGAGACCTTCTCAATTTTAGAAATTAGCTCCTAACTGCAAAATTGTCCATTACAATTGTGCAATTCTGTTTTCCAAACTTTCTCCTTAGGAAATATTCTTGTGGAACTTTGCTTTACTTCAAAAAGTTGGTTCTCAACACATGTATGCTGGAGGAACTTTGGGGCACATGTTAGAGATTTTGCAATTGGTTAGTCATTGTTGCTAGGGGAAACTAGAAGGGACTTAAGGTTAAAAAAAGTTAATGTTTTCTTAAAATATATTCCAAAAGTTTGGAATCTTCCACTCTATAAAGTACTTAGGATATATTGCCATTGGACTGTGCCAAGAAGCCTGTTCAGATGCTCATCAAAGAATAATGGTATCCTAGATTAATTGTTGGCTACCATGAAATTTGTCAACTGTCAGCCTTGGAATCAACTGGGTTATTAGCCAGGATAATATGATCCTGTCTAGTTTAATTCCTTGTTTAAAAATTGCATCATAATATGGAAATAAGAGAAGGAATGTAACTTTTATAGTCTAGTGTCTACTTATTTATACATGGGCTTTTATATAGTAAATATAATTTAGGAACTAATGTATTTATTTCTTGTTTTGTTTTTAATATTTCTCTTAAAATTGTCTACATTTTTGCTCTTTGTTTTGTGTGTGTGTGTCTGTGTGTAGCTTTAGTTTTTTAAATGATATAGGTTTTTAAATAAAATAATGGTATATGTACACTGCTATTTAATTTACATATATAATTCAAATGACTATAGTTTGTTTTTTTGTAAAGAAATATTTGCAATGCTTTTCAACTTCAAACAAATGTTTTGAAAAAGCTTGTTTAAAATAAGAGCAGTTGCTAAGTAATGAAACAAATGTCACTATTAAAATTATATTTTACAGGATATAATGTGAAAAACATAGTCTAGGAAAAAAACATGCAAAAAGAAAAGATATTGACTTTAAAATGTGCAGAAATGTATATGAATAATACAAGAAATACTAAAAAGTCTTAAAAGATGGGCCATTTTAAACTTGGTTTACCTTGTCATAACTGGATTGTATATATTATATAATTGCTCTTTATGATAACCAATATTACCATTTTCCAAACTGTAATAAAATAAATACATGAGGAAAGGAGTGGGTTAATGATAAAATGCAATTTAATTCAAATTGCAGTTACAAAGAAAATAATTAGAAAAGGGCATAATTTCAAATGATGAACCTGTGAACTCTATGAAATTCCCTATGAAGGGAATTCTACAAAATGTTCGATGTTGAGATATTTTGAACATAAAATTTTGTAGCTATGTATGTAGATCAAAAAAGGCAATGATATAGAGAAAAAAAATCAACAATCCAAATATGTTGTTTGAAAATGCCAAAAAGTCCACAAAAAAACAAAATCATAACATGCCATATGATTAATAAAGCTTTCTTACTTTTTCATGGGCATAGTTTCAACTCTACAAAAATAAGAAAAAAAAGAATTATCACATTATTTGTTGAAGAGAATGTTTGGCATAGCAGTATTTTTTTTTTAGCTCTTATATCAAAAGTATGATGTAAACACAATCTTCATCCCAAAGAAACAAATTAGAGTAAAAAAAGCGGGGGAGGGGGATTGGAAAAGGTACTGAATAAACCTACCAAAAATGATTTAGAAAAGGAAAAGGAAAAGTAGAGATAAGTGAAAACTCAATAAAAACAGCTATCAATGTGCCAAATGCCTGAGACAGATGAACTGCAAGATGAAAAAAGAGAAATCCTATTATGCAGAGCAGGGCATAAATTAAGGAAGGAAAGCAAAAAAAATATGGAAATAAGTATCAGGAATAATTTCAAGATGTCGCAAAAAAAAAAAAAATCAACATGGCAGCCATAATAGGCCTATCAAAGAGCTGGTAGTTTTAAAGATTGTTTATTAAATTTACTCTGGATAATAAATCATGTGCTCTTCTGCGCTTGACCCTTCAAATTTTGGATGGCTGCTCCTCAGCTTTCTCTTCTCTTCTTAAGGGTAATCATGCCAAGCTCCTTCAACTGATCTGTGTAGAATTTAGCTTCCAGGCTTCTCGCCATCTTTTTGCTGTGACTGCCATCTTGACTGTGCCTGCCATTCTGTTTGTTTTGGCTGCACCTTGCAAATATATTCCTAGCAAATATAGCAGTTTTGATTCCATGTGTGATTCTGTTGCATTGTGGGTGTTCTTGGAGGGTTCTCCAATCTACTTTCCATGCAGTTCTCAGAGAGATGACAAGAATTGTCCCCAGTTTCGAGACTTCCTTCCGGTTTGCCAGAGGCAACGGACGGATCCAAGATCCGTCTGCCACTTGCTTACTCCGGTGGCTCCTTCGGGGGCTATGGGGGGCTTTTAAAGTGCCCCCACCGCACGAGTGGCTTGCGAGGAGTTTCCCCACCCTGGCGGCGGTCAGGGGGGCCCGCTTCGACCTAGGCGTCAGGGAACGAGTCACGGGGGGGAGGATTTCCTCTTTTGTCCCCCTCGCCGATGGCTGATCGGAACAAACAACAGCTGTTATGAAGAACGGA
>JAPKID020006747.1:0-10520 GCA_026931265.2 Tropidonophis doriae | reverse complement strand
CATGTGACCTGAAAATCAGCCGGCTGGCAGGCAGCGCCCGTACATGCGCAATGGAGCTGAGCTGGGGCGATGGCTTACATGCCCGCAGAGAGGGCTCTGCATGCAATTTAGACTAATAAAAGGCAGCGTGAGGTCAGGACAGGCCAGCCTGATGAAAAAGATAGGTTTCGCAGGCTGTCGCAGTTAAGGTGGCAGAAAAAGAAAATCTCAGCTACTTTTAAGTTTCCTGGCTAATGTAAGTTTTCTGGCTGTGGACGACTAGAGCGAGAATGGACTATTTGAATGGAAGAAACATAAATACTACTTTTGATTGTTTTGTCTTTGGAAGGCGAAGAATCTATCAAGCAAAATAGTGCTTTTAAGCTAAACTTGGTTGTCTGTGCCATGCTCATTTTGCTGTCACTTCCATTGATCTGACTTCCAAGCAGAAATGTGCTGAAAGCATTACTTGAAAAGAACACGCAGCGAGACAAATCTGCTGCCCTTAAACCTGAGCTTGCTTTGTGATGTTGTCCTACTAGTTGTAGACAAGATGTATGTAGCTGGTGCCCACCACGCTGGGAATTTTGGAGATTATTCAGGAGGTGTTGGTTAAGATGGGATTGTCCTAACAAAAAAGAATTTTAAGGAAAACATGGTTTTCCTTCTGGGAGATCTCTTTGTGATAATGTTCTTAAATGAGAAGAGCAAATCAATAGCACGGGGGCAATTTGGTCTCTGATAGATCACACACTGAATAGCTTCTACTTCTCAAAAATGTTCTCCCCTGCTTTTTTTCAGATGACATACATAAAATATAGGTGCACTTGCGTTCAAGCAATGAACTATTATTCCTGAGCTATTCTATATCTGTCATGATCATCTTTCTATAAAGGCTAGGCCTTAAAATTTAGAGACTCAAGAGTTTATTCAGAAAAAGAATAAGCCAAGTTATCTGGATAAAGCATACCTTTGAGTGTGGCTACGTGGACAACAATATGGTTGTGGGTCACCTCTATTTTCTTCTGGGATATACACTATATTGCCAAAAGTATTTGCTCCCCTATCCAAATGATCAATCAGGTTATCACTTCCATGGCCACAGATATATAAAATCAAGTACCTAGGCATGCAGACTGTTGTTACAAACATTGGTGAATGAATGGGTTACTCTCAGGAGCTCAGCGTGGACCTGGGATAGGCGGCCACCTGTGCAACAAATCCAGTTGTGAAATTTCCTCACTCCTAAATATCCCACAGTTAACTGTCAGCCGTATTATAAGAACGTGGAAGTGTTTGGGAATGACAGAAACCCAGCCACGAAGGGTAGGCCACGTAAACAGACAGAGCAGGGTCAGCAGATGCTGAGGCGCCTAGCGCGAAGAGGTCGCCAATGTTCTGCAGAGTCCATCGCTACCGACCTCCAAACTCCATGTGGCCTTCACATGAGCTCAAGAGCAGTGTGCAGTGGACCAACGTCATATTGAACCCTATGGATTAGGAATGGGATGTCACTTACTGTAAATTCATATGCGAAGGCAGGTGAGTGAATACTTTTGGCAATATAGTGTATTTAACAGAATAGCAGTTGAAAGGGACCTTGGAGATGTTCTAGTTCAACCCTCCCCCCCACTGAGGCAGGTAATCCTAATTTTGACTAACTTTTACAGCTCTGACCTTATTTGGAAGATTCCCATCCATGTTAAAAGACCCGGTTCCGTTTAGGCAAGGTCACGTAAGTGCCATCAATGATGATATAAAATCACAGTGACTGACTGATCAGTTCAAGTAAATTAAGATGGGCTAAGATACATTTCTCTTGATTTCCAGGTTATAGGGGGCTAGGACCCAATTATCTGCCTATGAACACACCAGTTTCATTGTACATACTTAGAAATATATCCTGGAAATATCTATCCATCTACATTCAAATATAATGATAATTATCAAAAGAGATAACTGCACTTGTGTTCTTTCTTATTTATTTTTAAATGGGACAGAGGCATTGTAGCATTTTCCAGCTTGTCAATTTTTTAAAATTTGCCATCAACTGCTAAAACAGACAGAAGAAAACTGATTTCTACTCAGAGAATAAGAAAGTTGGATTGTTTTCATGTTATACAGTGCAACAAAATTGCACAAACTATGTGAACTGATATAATGCATTCTCTATAAAATGTACATTAAAAGTATTAAGTTAAAATGTAAATTAAGCACACTGATGAAATTCCAATAGGTGCTTCTGAAAATACACCGATTTTGTCTTATCAAGGAGCATTGCAAAAATAGTACACAGAGGGCTTGTAGTTTGTTGCAATCTATTTAATTGGAAATAGAATTGCCTATAAAACTTTCAATGCTATCTTTCCACTTAATTTAGGGTTATCACACATCTGGTTAAAGAAGAATATGCCTTTTTGCCTTTTGTCTTCATGTTCTTGTCTGGCAGGTATAGCCTTAGAACCAAATATTGTCTGGGTTTTTCAGTATCTTAACAAGCTATGTTTGTTAACAACCCTGGACAGCTTTCCTGAGTGGCTCAATGTTTCCCTCTAACTCTAAAAGTTCTAACTGCAAGTTAACAAACTTAACTCTGTGACCACGATCACTTGAAGGGTTAATACCACTTCATAACGCTTTGGTAAGGCCACACTTGGAATACGGCATCCAGTTTTGGTCGCCAAGATGTAGAAAAGATGTGGAGACTCTAGAACAGTAGTTCTCAACCTGTGGGTCGGGACCCCTTTGGGGGAGTCGAACGACCCTTTCACAGGGGTTGCCTAAGACCATTAGAAAACACATATTTTCGATGGTCTTAGGAACTGAGACACCAACTTTATGGTTGGGGGTCACCACAACATGAGGAACTGTATTAAAGGGTCGTGGCATTGGGAAGGCTGAGAACCACTACTGTAGAAAGAGTGCAGAGAAGAGCAACAAAGAGGATTAGGGGACTGGAGCCTAAAACATATGAGAAATGGTTGCAGGAAAAGGAAGACTAAGGGAGACATGATGGCAGTCTTCCAATATCTCAGGGGTTGCCCCAAAGAAGAGGGAGTCAAACTATTTTCCAAAGCACCTGAGGGTAGAACAAGAAGCAATGGGTGGAAATTAATCAAGGAAAGGAGCAACTTGGAACTGAGGAGAAATTTCCTGACAGTTAGAACAATTAATCAGTGGAACAGAAGTTGCCTCCAGAAGTTGTGAATGCCCCAACCCTGGAAGTCTTTAAGAAGATGTTGGAGAGCCATTTGTCTGAAATGGTATAAGGTTCCTGCCTACGCAGGGGGTTGGACTAGAAGACCTCCCAGGTCCCTTCCAACTCTGCTATTGTATATTGTATATTGTATAAGAAGAGGATTATTATAGCATTAGGCACTTAAGGTATTGGTATTAAGCTAAGAATAGCTTAAATAATAAACATGAGTGTAAATTTGAACTGTTATTGCACAGAACATTTGCACCCACCCAGACGACACAAGGTTTAGTGGAAAATGGATTGTTTGTATTTAAAATAAAAATGCTTTCGGGGAAAAATGGAGACCGAGTGGAGCCAAGTGGCCAGATTTAAGTTTCTGAGTGTTATCATAAAAAGAGGACCTGAGCTGGGCATCTCACAGGGCAGCCTGGTCAAAAGGGCCCAGCAGAGATGATACGACTTGAGACTTCTCAGGAGACAACAATTGAATGGAAAACTGCTGGTGACCTTCTAATGCTGCACCAGAGAGACAATTTGAATTCAGTGCACAAACTGAGTCTGGTTTGCCAATTGCACAGGGGCAGATAGAAGAGCCCTGCAGAGGGTTAAGGTCATGGCCCAGAGGATCATGGGTTTCCCCTCCCCTCTTTCGAAGAGCTTTATAGCTCCCGCTGCCTTAAGAAAGCCCAAAAAATTCTTAAAGATCCATCTCATCCTCGACACATTTTTTTTTGAACCATTACCATCTGGCAGCCGGTACAGGTCAGTAAAAACAAGGACAAACAGGCTGAAAAACAGTTTCTGCTCCAGGGCCATAACTATATTGGATTCTACTGTATAGTGGATTATGAATGCAATATCAGGTTTTCAATTCAATTGTATAGAATGTCTAGGATGTATGTTTGTGTTTAATGTTTTATGTATAATGTACACTGAAGATGGCATTTAATTTCGTTGTACGAGGTGCAATGACAGTAAACTAAAATAAAGTGTAAAGTATAAAGTAAAAGTAAAGTAAGAAGACTAAACAAACTTAAACTAAACTAAACGCTGCACCTGAAAACCCCTAGATGACAGGCTCAAAATGGATTTGGGGTGTGGGAGCCCCCCTTTTATGACTTCTCCCTGCTTCTCTTTCCCTGCCTCTTCAGGAGCAGAAGTTCTGCCAACGGTATGACCAGCTGATGGAAGCTTGGGAGAAGAAGGTGGAACGCATTGAAAACAACCCACGGCGTCGGGCCAAAGAGAGCAGAGTCCGCGAATATTATGAGAAGCAGTTCCCCGAGATCAGAAAGCAGAGAGAACTTCAGGAACGAATGCAAAGGTCAGCTGGTGCTTCGTTTATGGTCTCCGAGGTAGGAGAAGTGGTAGCCAGGAGATGTAGATTTCAGAGGTCATTTCCTCCTTTCCTACAAGGAAACCTTTGGTCCTGCCCTGGGACTAAAATCCAGCCTTCCACCCCAATCTAGTTTGCAATCTTCTCTTCTGCCCACCAGGAGTTTGAGATAGTTTGAGTTTGAGATACGACCATCTCAGGAAATCTGGGAGTTGAAGTCCACAAGTCCTCCTGGACTCTCGGCTGTCTTTGGATGACCATTTGACAGCCGTAGCCAGGGAGGCTTTTTATCAGGTCCACCTGATACTCCAGTTTTGCCCCTTTCTGGATCGTGACGCCCTACGCACAGTCACTCAAGCCCTCGTCATCTCCCGTCTGGACTATTGTAACGCTCTCTACATGGGGCTGCCCTTGAGATGCCCCCAGAGGCTCCAGTTAGTTCAGAATGCGGCTGCGCGGGGGATTCTTGGAGTCTCAAGATACTCCCATGTAACACCTCTCCTGCATGAGCTGCACTGGCTGCCTGTGGCCTTCTGGGTGCGCTTCAAGGTATTAGTGGCCATCTTAAAGCGCTCCATGGCAAGGGACCTGGTTATTTGCGGGACCGCCTCCTACCATATACCTCCCTTCGACTGGTCCGCTCCCACAGAGTGGGCGTCCTGAGGGTGCCATCGATCGGTCAATGTTGGCTGGCGACACCCAGGGGAAGAGCCTTCTCTGTGGCAGCCCCTGCCCTCTGGAATGACCTGCCCCCCAACCTTTGTACAATCACGGACCTTCGCCTCTTTCACCGGGCATTAAAAACATACTTTTTTCATGTGGCCGGCCTGGCAGAGTCTTTTATTATTGATTTTTAGCTTGGGTCTTAATTATGAATTTTTAGCACGGGCTCTCAGATTGGTTTTATTTTTAACCATGTTTGATTGTATTTATGACTTCTGCTTTTAATATCCCTGTGCACCGCCCTGAGTCCCATTAAGGAGAGAGGGTGGTATAGAAATATAATAAAATAAAATAAAATACATACATACATAAATAAATAAAGTTCAGAATCACAAATCAATAGAATCCCAAATACCAATATATATTTTCATACAACTTTTTAAAAACATTTTAAGTTAACAGTATTCTTTCAATACTGTTGTAACTTTGAGCAGTCACTAAATGAACTGTGGTAAGTCAAGGACTACTTGTATAAATAAATAATTTCGGGGTTAAAGATCTTTTTCTCCTTTTATTTCAAAATGCAGAAAGGGCTTTGCAGCACGGCAGCCGTTTTGCATTTCTTTCCTAATGGATTTACTGGAAAATTACAGCTGTAACACATTTCTGTTAGCTGCTTTTTTCCTTCCCAGTGCTGCCACACAAAGGTGGTTTGGAGGTTTTTTGCCTCTTTGTGCATCACTCTTTAATTCTGCACCAACAGTTTATTTGTCACTGGCAATGTGAGGGAGCCCATCACGACAGACTGATAGTGTTTCTCAAACCTGAAATTGGTTATGAAGCATGAAGATTTATGTATGAGTCAAACTCTTTTACTCAGAAAATGTGAGACAAAAGCTTTGGTGATAGGTTAAAATAATAGTTGCCATCATTTTTCTGGTCCGAGTTCCAAGCTTTTAACCCCACCTTGACATATAACAATTTAATTAGCAAAATGTTTCTCACTACACTGTTCTTGGGAAAATAAAACCGTTCAACTCCATGTCTGAAGTAGCAGCATTGCACAGCCATGCTCTCTAAAGCTAATTAGTACTTAATTCATAATTGATTATGCTTCTTTGTGTATTTTCTTGGTCTCATACCTTCATCCTGTGATACCTGAATGAATTTCTTAAGACAGGGGGGGGGAGGCGTATTGGGTAAAAAAAAAAAGTCAGATGGTGGCTTCTGAGGAAGGTATGGTAAACAAAAGGCAGATTTGCCAAAACAAAACATGGCAAAGACAAAGGAAACGAATACACCAGTTCCTTGGAACTTCTCTAGATAAAAGAGAGAATGGGAGACCGCTCACATGTGCTTTGGATAGCAGCTCCTTACAAGGGGAATGCAGGACAGTGGGCCATCATGCTTGCAATTGTGGCAGAGACTTTATATTTGCAAGCCCCTTTCTAGCCACTTTTGGAAATTGCTTATTAACTGTTTCTAAGATATTACACAGTTTTGGAATGAAACATTTAAAAATGCCAAGTAATTCTATCTTCAGCCAAAATGAAATCTAATATTCATTTTAAGTTTAGGAATTTAAAAATCTGCAAATAAATAGGAAAAACTTAAATAAGATTTTGATCTTAGAAAGTTATAAACAGATTAAGTGTCCAGATAAAATTGAAAAATTGAAGCTTACAATAAAATTTTGGAATCAATTATAAAGTAAGTAGTAATGGTCTCATGGTAAATAGAGCTTGTTTGGGTTTCTAAAGGCATAGATTAATAATTTTGTGATTTCAAAAACTGGACACAAGAGGGAACTAAAGATTCAAGGTAGAGGAAAGATATTCCAGCTTGCAAGAAGGTACAAAAATGTTGTAACAATAAAGTTACTGAAGGATAGTTTGAAGAATGGAATCAGAAAATAGCCACACAATCAAGTGTTAATAATGATGTATGGTTCATGGGTAGTCCAAAAGATGTTGAAGAAATGTAGGACAAATTTTATCTGACAAGATAGATATGATATCAAAAGAAGGTTTACAACTGACAAGCCAAGAAAATGATTTAGAAAAGGATGTTTCATTGGATCCACAAAAGAAATTAGCTGACTTTTTAAAATTTTAAAGGGGAATACAAATGACTAAGAGAGTGGCCTGCATATTTTTTCCCCAACTGCATTTACAAAAGAGGCTTGTTAAAACCATGAAGAAAACTGCAATAGGATAAAGAAGAAAGGAAGAAGAATACAATTCTACAACAAAATTTGAATGAATTAAAGATTAAAATTTAGGAAGGGGGATAAAATTGATTTATTTAATCACGGTAAAAATAAAGTATGTTGTTACTTCTGCTTATCATTTATGGAAGATCTGCTGACACTAGGACAGAAAAGATAATACATTATGGATTTGTTTCAAGATAAGAGATGGGATATTAGATGAAGGGTTAAATGTTTGTAATCTTAATAAAGGGTCAGAATAACTAAATTTGTTTATATTCGTGATGAAGATTGGAATCATTTTTTATATATTTCTTTTCCTTTCCTTTTATTTTATTCTTATTTTTCTCTTTTTCCTTGCACTTTTTACTCCTTTCTATTCTGTTTTAAGTTCAGTTTGTATTATATTTTGCTGTTATAATTAAATATTAAAAATAATATTTATATCAAAGCATTATACAATAAATAATTTTATTCTATATTCATTATTATAAAATAATATATAAATAAATATTTTATTTATGTTATATACTTTATTATATATATAAAATCAAGCAGGTGGCAGCCACAACCATTCCAGTAAAATCATTCCAATTGAAAGCTTAGCTAGTGTATTATTTTTTTATGGTTGTTTTGTTTTAAGAATTTGGAACAGCTAGAAAAAAATAGGAAGTAATAGAAAACTGCTATTTCAGACTTTCTGAAACACAGCTAGCAAACACAGAACTGATGTGAAGCATTGTTAAACTTGATAAAATGCCAATATTCTTGATTTGCTAAAGGATGGTATATACGTTGCGGGTTATAAGCAAATGATCGGAGGACAAACCTGTAAACATTTATTTTTGAAACACAGCTGAGCTGCTGCCTTACAAAGACTATTGACCCAAGCCCGTAAAACATACTTGTAAGGTTATTTCCTTCCCTGATTAGATTTTTAAAAGGCAACCAATATAAATATATCCACACAAGATTTCCTTTGGTGCTTTCTTTTCCATAGTAAATGACAAAGTCTTTAAAAAAAAACCTTGGGAATTGTATTTTCCCATGTCAGCTATTGAAACTGAGCTAAATTAAAGCAAAATGATATTTTCACTAAAAAAATATTTATTCTCCCCCCCCCCCTAAATTTTGTCATACAACAGTGATCTTATTATATACTCTTATACCCTTTTCTCTTACAGATATGATGTTTTTTAATGCAGATTTATAAATAAAAGCAAATTCTAATGGCATCCTCCTGAATTAAAAAAAATTAAGCCCAGCTAGATGGCACTACCTAACCAACTTTGATAGATTTTGCAAAGCTAAGTATCCCTAACTCTGGTTTATCTGTGGATAGAAAGGGGGAAAAATAGAATACTGGCTAAGACATGGAAATTGAACAAAGCAAGGAACTGGATTGGCTTGTTGAAATCTGCTTCTGAAATTCATTCTTTTCTGGAGAAGCACAGGAGGTCCATATTTTCTTGGGTGTTAATATTCTGGCTTTGTCTTATGTTGAATCTCTAACCCTACATTTGACCCCACCCAACTTTTATTCCAATCAGGATGGATATGTTGACACACACCCTTCCAAATATCCATCAGATCCAGCCTATTTTTGAACTTGGATTTTCCATTCCTGGCTTCTCTCACCACATGATTCTATTTTGGTTTGGTTACCAAGAATTACCCTATTGATGTCCATCTGTCTGTAAGTCTTCCATCTTGAGCTTCTTCCCATAATTTCCTGTTCCATGTTATGATAAATTAATGAGAAAGAATAAAACTATCCTAGAGAAAGTCAGTATCAGATTGTTGCCAAAGAAAGATACCTAGAAGTTCTCAGGAGACTTTATTTGTAATAGGTAGCTGGAGTTGACAACTGGTAATATATTTCTTCATAGCAACCATACATTTAATTATTAGTTTCTGTGCTGATATCAAACTAACTGATAAATAACCAAGAGACATAGCTATTGTTTACTTGCAACAGTATTCCTATATTTTCCACATGGCATATCTCTTTCCTATTTAGATCAAATGAAGGCTCAGGCAGTGGAGAAGAAATCATACAATGTGGAAGTGAAAGGCTTTGGAAGAAAATGTAAAAATAAATTCCCAATTGAAGTAGGTTAAGATTGATTATGGACATCATTCCTGCTTATCTGTGATTTTGATGGATTACATATCCCATATAACAAATTCAACAGCAATGGATGGTCTTCTTAGGAGAAATACTATCTTTCTGCTATATGGTCTGTCTGTGTTTGTATGTGTCTGTGTGGAATCACTCTTGGCAGATAATGTTCTGAAAGCATCTGTAACCCATAAAAATTAAATTTTCTGCCCAGGTTGCAGAGAGCACAGTGGAACATACTGTAATGCTGCATGTATAGAGAACATTTCTGTTTCAATTTCATATGAAAATAATTGAAAACACTCTTATCAGCATTCATCAGCAATAAAATGGCAATGTTTTTGTATGTTACAGTCAAACAGATGACGATATGATATATATTCCCAGCAGCTAATAGAAAATCATCTGGAAAAATATTTCTTGTATGTGTTAAGATCTTTTCTCTCTTTGAATTTCTAACCAACATAAGGGAAAGAAGTGTATGAATCACAAAGTAACCTCAAGCTGTCCTAGATTCCAGAACAACTTTTTTGGAGGGAAAAGCTTTTGAATGTTCAGAATATAAGAACTTTGTAAAAATATTGGAATAACCCTCCGAGAAAATATCCACACAGCACCACACTGAGAAATCTGTTTCAAAATCCTTAGGCATTCCAATAGACTTACAAATAAACAAACGATTAAACACAATGGAGGTGTGCTATAGTAAATTATTTTTCTGTGCCTGTCATTGTTCACACTGCCACCTTACAATACCTGATTAATAGAATCCACTAAAGTCCCTAACTTTAAAATGATCAATATTGTTTTGAGTCTTGGAGATCCCTTCTGGCTGCCGGAGGCGATGGATGAGTTTTCGACTTGTCCGCCGCTTGCTTTCCTGGCGGCCCGTTCGGGGGCTGGGGGGGCTCTGCAAAAGGGCCCCCTACTGCACAGGCAGCTTGCAGGGACCCTCACCCAGGCATTGTGTTGGGTGGGGGTCGGGGGGGAGTCGTTCCCGCTTTGTCTGAGG
>JAPKID020006746.1:0-10520 GCA_026931265.2 Tropidonophis doriae | reverse complement strand
AACGGGGAGCCCCACCTTGCTCGCCCCCAGGGTCATAAAAGACCACTGGGAGCTTCGCAAGGGACTCTACCCTACGGTGCTGGCTCTCTCCAAATTCCTAAGGAATTTGGAGTTTGGCGAGGCGTTTTTAGATGTTTAAAAATGCCTCATTACGAGTGGCTGGGACGGCAAGCTCAAAAGAGCTGCCATCGGAGCCGCTGCTCAAACCGGAAGCCCGGTACAACCATATTTTTGACAGTTGCAGTGTCCTAGGATCATGTGATCCTTTCTGACTAGCAATGGGAAAGCCAGATTCACTTAACAACTGTGTTATTAATTTAATAACTGCAGTGATTCACTTAACAACTGTAGCTAGAAAGGTCAAAATATAGGGCAAAGTTCACTTAACAGAAATTTTGGGCTCAATTGTTGTCTTAAGCACTACCTGTATAGCTGATCCTCTACCTTTTGGGTTTGAAAATCGTTTACTAGACTTGTCAGAAGTCTGATTTTGATCTCTTACTAGTGCCAGAGTTTCTCTTCCAGTTGATGTCAGGATAGTTAAAGTCGTCCATTACTACTGCAATATTTTTCCATACATACCTTAGTTAAAACAAAAATGTTTATCTATTTCTTCTATTTTGCTGGGTGGTCTGTAATATATCCCTATAGCAGTGTCATTCCTATCCTTTTATATTAACTCAAAAAAAATTTAAGAAAGTTTTCATCCATGGTTTTGTGTTTTTCTGTAGAGGCCTTTTTATTTCATTATTTATTCTATTTATATTATTTATTTTATTTCATTATTATGTATTTTTATTTATTTTCAAAAAAAGTTATCATGGAAGCTGGAAAAATTTGCAGGAGCAAGGAATCAATTTTTCCTGACCAATAATGAATTATTTTTTTAATGAGGACCAGTAAAGTTTCCTACAGATCACTCTGAATTTGCCTTTGGTCTTGGTCTGTGAAAGAAAGGCTGTTAAATGGCTGTTCCCCTATTGAAGGCAAAGATGCATTGTTGGCTAATTAGTAGAATATAATGCAGTTATTTAGAGTTGTCTTTCTTGCTTTCGCCAAAAGAACAAGAAAATCAAGTGGTTTGTAAGCCAAAGCAAGAGAGGATAACAAACTGGATTTTCAGTTATATGCGAGGAATATGCAGGGAATGTTCATGTTTTTACCAGTTTCAGAAAGGATTTGTTGATGAACTAAGAGATGAAGGGGAGATCTTATTCAGTAATTTTCTTTACCCAAACTCCCTTTCTTTATGTCCTCCTCGGATTCCAGCTCCAGAGAACCCATTAAAATAAGAACAATTAAGAAATCCCATAGAAGCAGAACAGTTGGTTTATGTTTTTATAGAACTAGAAAGCATCAAGTCACCATTATAATGCAGATTTCTAAATCAGTTATATCAATGGAAGTCCAGGTTATGGCAAGTAGCCAGATCATTCCAGAGCCCTATCTTTAGGAAATAGACTCCTTTACAGACTCCCTTGCCACTTGCATTAAAAAAAACCTCCATAGTGAGGGGAAGAGTATCCAGAATGGGTTAACTTCATCCTCTTGTTGATTGGATTGAGTCCAATAAGCTCTTTAGACCATGCCCTAGTCACCAGGTAATCCCCAGTTATCGACTCAATCCTCAACTGGATGGTTGTGTCCCTGTGGATTTACAAATATTGCCTAATCTCAAACTTGAATCTGCCTCCGGCTTGCGACCATAGGAATCCCAGGCGGGATTAGCTTCTAGGGGCGGCAAGGCAAAGAGCAACGGAGCCAGCAAGCCTCCTTTAAATAACAACAGAAGGAAGTCCCAATCAGCGCAGGAGTGCTCCGCCGCTCCCCTCAGGGGTCAAGCGACGAACTGCAGCATTTAAAACGCCATGGAGGGCCCGCACTACTACCAAACTGCCAGGACACACCCAAGTGCTTCCTTGACCTGGTCAAAAGACAATGGACAACTCCTACCTCAGGCCCTACACCCACCTCTACAGAGAAAACATTCTTTAATGTGGGCAAGGACATGGCTTGGCTGCTGTCGCAACCTACTGTTGATACACCTGTCATGGGCCTGCATACACCTGCGAACTTGCCCGGAGAACCAGAGGACACTTTGAAACCAGAGGACAAGAAGGCCGACCTCACCTTACAAAGGAGCCATCAAGTGGTGGCCTGGGTAGTGAAAGCAGCCACCACCACCTCCTTCTTTAACTGGTCTTCACTACTGTGGCTACAGGTTCTCAAACAGCGTATCCCGATAGTGGATGTCAGGTCACACCAGGACATCAACAAGTTGGTGGCAGCCATTCAATTTTCTTCGGATGCCACTTTAGCTGCAGCCAGATTTGCCTCCAGGGCGATCACCTCATCCGTAGCGTCTCGCAGGTTGCTTTGGCTTCGGCAGTGGTAAGTGGATGTATGCGTCTGGCATTGGCCCCCCTTTACGGAGGGACCCCTCTTTGGCACAGCCCTTGTCCCCTTCTTAATAGAGAACAAAGACAAGAGGAAGGTGCTTCCCACCGCTCCGAGGAAGGCCAGCTTCAGGGCAGCACCATACCCCAGATGCTCCACCTTTCGTGGTCAGAACTACGGGTCTTCATTCTGGGGTCAGGATTCTTTCAGGGGGTCTGACTTCGGGTATTCAGGATTCAGGCAGTACCAGGGAGGCTACTCCTCCAGGCAAAAATTCCAACCAGATAGACAGAAAAGGGGCAGGCAGCAGAAGTCGCCCTTTCGAGGGGGCAGCGGGCAAAAACTAACCCTAGGCCTAGCTCACCCCCCCCATCAGGGGACACCTGGCGTATTTCGCCGACCATTGGGACCTATCCTCCTCCAATGCATGGGTTCAGTCCACCATTCGATTTGGTCTTTCAATCGAGTTTCTCTCCAGTCTTCCGAGCTTCTTCTGGATCTGCCCGGTTTCAAATAACCCAACCCGGAGGCAGCTTATGCAGAAAACCATTCAACATCTATTGGACATCAGGGCTATCCATCCGGTGCCTCTAGACCAACAGGGTGAGGGTTATCATTCCATTCTCTTTGTGATCTCCAAGGCCTTGGGCGGCTGGAGAACGATTCTTGACCTGAAACGTCTTAACAGGTTAATGCACTGTTGGAGGTTTAAGATGCATTCGCTGCATTCTGTCTTGGAAGGGATTAGGCAGGGAGATTTTCTCAGTTCCATAGACCTTATGGAGGGCTACCTACATATGCCCATAGCCCCTGAGCACCGTCAGTGTCTCAGGTTCTGTTACCTAGGGCATCATTTCCAGTATCGGGCCTTGCCCTTTGGGTTGCCTCCTGCACCCCGAGTTTTCACAAAGGTAATGGCGGAATTGGCAGCGCACCTGAGGCAAGTACCTATGCAAATCCAGTGCTATTTAGATGACCTGCTTTTGCAGTCATCCTCCTTTAAGGGGGCCCGACAGGACTTAGGCATTACCATGTCAACCTTGAGAGATCACAGATTCTTGGTTAATCTGGCCAAAAGCCACCTACATCTAGGCTGATTCATTTAGAAGCCTTGATAGACATAACGTCAGGCACAGTTTCCCTGTCATCGGAAAGACAGCACAATCTTAGGGAGCTGACCTCCCTGGTATCCAGGGAGCGTAGGGTGTCTTTAGCTAAATTGTACATGTTGTTAGGCACTATGGTGCCCGTCATTGGCATTGTTCACCACAAAACCTCTAATGATTCCTTTTACCATTCCAGCAAAGGCGCATGAGCCGCTCCCAGATCAAAGTCCTCCTACCAGCAGAGGTATCTTGCTCCCTGATATGATAGATGTCCCCTGCGATAAGAATTCCAAGGGGGAATTCTTCAGAACTCCCAACTGGGTGACAGTAATTATGGACGCCAGTCTGTTTGGATGGGGGGGCCCATCTGTGGGCTCAGATGGCACAGGAGAAATGGAGCCAGATGGAATTGACTCACAACATAAACTGGTTGTAGCTCAGGGTGGTTCGCCGGGCCCTCTTACAATTTTGCCACTCTGTCAAGGGCAGTCATATTCTAGTCCTCATGGACAACATAACGACCAAGGCACACATAAAGAGACAAGTGGGGACCAGATCAAAGTCCCTCATGCTGGAAACCAAGAGATTGGGACTTTGTACCGAAATGAATCTTCTAACAATAACCACGGAACATATAGCATGGGTGGACAACATCAGGACCGACTGGCTCAGCCAGACCGAGGTGGATAATTTGGAGTGCAATTGTAGCCAACAATCTTCGAGGCAATTGTGGACCTTTTTGGCCACCCGGAAGTCGACCTATTTGCCACCCCTCTCAACTCTCAGCTCCTGAGGTTTTACTCCAGGTACCCAGCACAGAAAGTGGAGGGGGTGGACGCTCTCTGTTTCTCACGGCCTCGGGAGCTCCTTTATGCCTTTCCACCTCTGCCATTGGTTCCCAGGGTACAATACAATACAATAGCAGAGTTGGAAGGGACCTTGGAGGCATCTAGTCCAACTCCCTGCCAGGCAGGAAACCCTATACCATTTCAGACAAATGGCTATCCAACATCTTTAAGAAGGTAATGAAAAAAATTATACACAGTAGACACAAGTCTTGAGGATTTACTAAAATTACCTCCTATTGATCCTCCTATGGTTGCACTCACCTCATCCTCTGTGCTGCCTCCTGACCTGGAAGGGCTCAAAGCAGAGGACAAAAGGTTGGAGAGTGCCTGCCATAAGACTCATCAGGCGGCTGCTTGGGCGATAAAAAAGTCTGCATCTGCGTCCTTCCTTTCCAGGGCCGCACTTTTCTGGTTAAAGCAATTACCAAGATGCCAGCTGGTGATACTAAATTGAGACAGGATGTCAAAAAGATTGTGGTGGCTACTGAGTACACCGCCGACGCCACCCTGAACGTGGCCAAATTTGCATCAAGGGCCTTGGCGTCTAATGTCACTACCTGTCTCTTGGCTCTTATGGCTCAGGCACTGGAACGTTGCTATGTGTTCCACGTAGAAGCTTGCATCCACCCCCTTTAAAGGGGACAAGCTTATCAGGGAGGTACTGGACCCTGTCCTTGTGGAGAACAAGGACAAAAGAGGTAATACCATCGGTCACCAAAAATCCGAGTGAAAGGGTCCCAACTCATACAGGAGGCAGCTCTTTCGGAACATGGAGCCTTCCACCAGTTCTGCTCCCTTCCATCGTCCCTACTCGCATAATGACAGGCCCCAGGAATGCTAGTCCTTTCGCGACAGAGGTCGCCAGCAGCATTTCTCCAAACGCCCCTTCCGAGGGGGATCTGGCTCCAGGCCCTTCAGGAGGTATAAGTGACCACCACAGAATGACTCCCATAGGGGGGGGCATCTGCAGTTGTTCCACACCTTATGGGAGCAAATCACGTTGAACCAGTGGGTCCTACAAATGTTTCAGACAGGCCTTTGAAGTTTCTGGCTCCTCCACCCCGCCACTTCATTAGTTGTCCCATTCCCTTGTGCTCCGTAAAAAGAGATCTCATAGAATGGGAAATCTGTCATCTCAAGGAGATCAGGGCAATAGAACCAGTTCCACCAGGTCAGGAAGGGACAGGCTTTTATTCTATTTTCTTCCTGGTGCCCAAGAATTCCGGGGGAGGAGAGGAATCCTCGATCTAAAAAAGCTAAATTTTTACATAGTTTATCGAAGGTACAAGATGCAGTCCCTTCATTCCATTTTGGGCTGCATCAGGCCAGGAGACATGCTAACCTCCATAGATCTAAAGGAAGCTTCCCTCCACGTGCGAAGCTCACTGCAAGTTCCTGAGATTCTTTTATGCCGGCTGCCACTACCAATACAGAGCCCTACCGTTCAGCCTGTCATCGGTCCCCAGGACATTCACAAAGCTCCTGGCGGCAGTGGCGGCCCTCCTCAGATCTCGTCCAGTCCGACTTCATTGTTATTTAGATTACGCCCTCATCCAGTTATCCTCACCACAACAAGCGACTTGAGACCTGAAGCACACCATGAGGGTCCTTCAAGACCACAGCTTCTCCATAAATCTGGAGAAAAGTCATCTTCAGGCGACAACCAGGTTGCAACATCTGGGTGCCATCATTGACACCATCTCCTGCCAGGTCTTCCTGTTTCCAGAACACATAGGCAACCTCAAAAATACATGTCCTGAAGGTACAGCGGTCTCCTCACATGACAGTAGTGCAGTTATCTCAGTTCCTGGGGAAGATGATATCTTGCCTCTCCATCGTTCCGTGGGCAAGGATCCATTCCTGTCCCTTGCAATGGTTCCTGCTGCTCTACCAATGGGCCAACCAGAGCAGTTCCACCCGATTGGTGTTGGTTCCTCCGAAGGTACGTCAATCCCTCAGGTGACAGCTGTCTCCTGCCCTGGTGAAGGGCACTCCGTTCAAGGAGCCACTCCATCTCACCATCACGATGGACGCCAGCCTCTACAGCTGGGGGGCCCACCTACACAACCACATCGCTCAAGGTCGGTGGGCACCAACCAAAGCCACTCACAACATCAATTGTCTGGAGCTGAGGGCTCGCCCTCCTCCATTTTCACCACAGCATCCAGGGACACCATGTGAGAGTGCTCACAGACAATGTAGCAACAAAGGCACACATCAACCGCCAGGGGCGCACTCGGTCCAAGTCCCTTATGGCGGAGACCAACGCCCTAGGTCGATGGGCAGAAAAACACCTTCAGTCAGGGTTGGCAGAACACATCTCCGGAGTCAACAATTTTCAGGTGGACTGGCTGAGCAGGGCCATGGTCAACCACTCGGAATGGCAACTCCATCCGCAGCTGTTCCACCGCCTGTCCCAGAGGTTCAGCCACCCGTTGGTCAACCTATTCCCGACTCTGGCCAATGCTCACCTCCCCAAATTCTTTACAAGGTTTCACAATCCACAGGCCGAAGGGGTCAAGGCCCTCCACTGTCCATGGCCGCGAGGTCTACTGTATGCGTTTCCACTGCTATGTCTCCTACCCAGTCATACGGAAGATCCTGTCAGAGGAGGCGGAGAATCTGCTCTTGGTCTGTTCTGGCCCAGGAGGACATGGTTCGCCGATCTGGTGAGTCTCTCTGTCAACCCTCCTTGGCGGATTCATCCGCAGGAGGTCTCTCTCAGCCAAGGGGCTCTCCAACACCCAGAGCCCGAATGGCTACAGCTGGCAATCTGGCACTTGAGAGGGACCGCCTGATCAGAGGCAACATCTCCACCAAAGTTATCCACACCATATAGGTGGCAGTCCACCACCAGGATCTATGACGCCACCTGGAGGTCCTTCACTGCCTAGTGTGGTTCCCATGGCGTTTCAGCAATTATGGCCACTGTTCCAGTTATTTTGACTTTCTACAAGACGGACTTGACAAGGGTCTAGCACCCAACACGCTACGATGCCAGGTGGCCGCACTTTCCATGATCCTTGCTCCAGATGAACATTTGTCCCTTGGAAGGCATCATACAATCCACAGTTTTCTCAGGGGTGTGACTAATCTGAGGCCCCCAGTGGTCCACAGATATCTGCCTTTGGACCTTAACGTTGTCTGAACTCGAGGCACCCTAGGGAGCAACGGTGACACATGTTGGATGTCCTCAGGACACTTCGCATTTACATCAAATTCACAGCCGCATTTCGTTGTTCTGAATCCCTTTTCATCTCATTCCAACCGGTATCCCAAGGCCGCAAAGTTTCGTCCTCTACCATCAGTCGGTGGTTGAGGACTTGTATTTTCCTAGCCCATGTTCTTCAATCCAAACAAGTGCCTCACCACATCACAGCACATTCTTCCAGGAGTGCCGTCTCTACAGCAGCCTGGGCGACACAAGCAGCAGTCAGAATTTTGCAGGGCAGCCACTTGGACTTCCCTATCCCCGTTTGTTCGGAATTATAAATTGGACAAGTTTGCTTCGGCGGAAGGGGCCTTTGGGAGACGAGTACTTTAGGGCATTCATACCAGTGGAGGGTCCCTGCCTGATACTGCTTCCTGCCCTAGTGACATTTAGCTTGGGTATATCCCTTGCTTGTACTCTCTTGAGCAGCACCCAGGAAAATGACCATGTTTTACCTGAAGGGTCATTTTCTGGGTGCTGCAAAGGAGAGTCCACACTGCCCTGGAGTCTAATTCTGCTGCTGTTTCCGTGTGAGTTGTGGACTTCCGTTGCACATTGTTATGACTTTAGACTTGTTATCAACCTATTGTTGGATCTCTCAGCACGCAACAGTTCCATGCTTTCATTGGAAAATCTGAGGATGGTCAGCACCAGAGGCATGGCTTTAAGTTACAATTCAGATCTGGACAGATTGGATGTATTTAACCCTTGCTTGGACTCTCCTTCACAGGACCCAGAAAACGACCCTTCAAGTAAGACATTGGTTATTCTGGATAATCCACCACCACTATGAGAAGAGGCTTATCAGGTAACTACCCTTTTTCCTCCTAGACTTGGCTTTGGTGGATGAAGATGTAAAGGGAAGAAAGAATAACCTTGAGGAACAGAAGGAAGAACTGCAATTAAGATAGCGGCCTAATAAATCTGAATCCATGGCAGAAATGTAATTAAAAAAGCATCTCAGACTTGGTCCTCCCTAGGTCTTATGAAGATATGGAGAGGGAGGAGGGAAGTACATCCAGACCTAGAATAGAATAGAATAGAATTGGATTGAATTCTTTATTGTATCTTTATTTTATTTTATTTATTTTATTATATTTCTATACCGCCCCCTCTCCCCATAGGGACTCTTTAAGTGTGATTGGACACACAAGGAATTTGTCTTGGTGCATATTCTTTCTGTGTACATAAAAGATACATTAGTCAAGAATCATAAGATACAAATGTTGTAGGGGACAAATAAGCAATCAAATCATATTAGGAAACAATCAATATAAACCGCAAGCAACAAAGTTGTCCAGGATGTGAGTGGTCTGTAAATATTTTCACAGACCTCTTTTTGACTAGTGCAGTATACAGGTCCTCAATGGAAGACAGGTTGGTAGTAATTGTTTTTCTTGCAGTTCTAATTATTCTCTGAAGTCTGTGTCTGTATTGTTGGGTTGCAGAACCAAATCAGATAGTTATAGAGGTGCAGATGACAGACTCAATAATTCCTCTATAGAACTGTATCAGCAGCTCCTTGGGCAGTTTGAGCTTCCTTGGTGCAGAAAGAACATTCCTTTTTTAAAACGTTTTTTTATTTTTCCCTTTCAAATTCATTCACAAATATACATTCTTATAATTTCTATTAACATTTATCTGTTCATCATTAGTGTTTATTGTTATTCTCTTACAAATATATAAAATATAGTTTGGGTCATTTTCTTTCTACCCCATGCCTCCATCTTATTTTGCAACAACCTTGCTCTTTCCAGCTTCTCGATCTCCCTTCTCTGCCGTCTTTCCTCCTCTGCTTTCTATTTTCTTGTTCCCCTCTCCATCTCTCCTCCTTCTTACCTTCTCTCCTACTCTTAATTCACCTCCCTTACTTCCTCTACTTTACCCTTTCTTCCTTTCCCTCCTTATCCTTCCCCCTTTCTGTTGTTGCTTCTGCTTATTTACTTTCTCTGATGGATTCTCGGGGTGGCATTTCAGCAATCCCAACTTTATATTTTCATACAAATAATTTTCTCTCTTACATTTTATTTCTAATAATAACTATCATTTTACCGTATACTTGCATTTTAATACTTTCCTATCTCCTCCCTAATTTAATAATGTCATCTGAGTTATTTGTTTTATACTTTGTTCCTTTCTGTTTCTATTTGTATCTCTTTTCTAACCAATCATAAAATTGCCCTCATGTCCTGTAGTACACTGATTCCTCTTAGTCCTTTATTCTCAATGTCAACCTGTTCATTTTTTGCACATTCTAATTATCTCTCCTTCTGTTGGGATTTTATCTGTTTTCCAATTTTATGCAAATTCTAACTGCTGTTATTATCTGTGCAATGAAATATGAATCTTCTTTGCTATATTTCTCTGATAGAATACCCAATAAGAATACCTCTGGTCTAAACTCTACGGAATGATGTATCATTTTCTCTAAATATGTTTGTATTTTAACCCAATAGCTTTTTGCATCTCTGTACATCCACCCCATGTGATAATATGATCCTGGCAATTGATGACATTTGGCTGATTTATTATCATTAAACATTTTCCCTAATCTTTCAGATGGCATGTACAATCTATATCAGTCCCTTGTTCTTCTAATTCTTTTTTGTGTTTTAATTCTCCCCTTAATAATAATAATAAATAATAATAAATTTTATTTCTACCCCGCCCTTCTCCTAAAAAAGGACCCAGGGCGGCGCACAGGTCAGTTAAAAAGCGATACATAAATAAATACCGGTTAAAAAATCATTAAATACATCCTGTGCTAAAATCAAGATAAAACAACCCCTTAGAAACAGTATTAATTTAAAATCCCTATCTAAAAAGCTATCCTAACCTAAAATTATAAATTTGTCAAGCTAGCCCGGCCAGGGTAAAGAGGTGCGTTTTGAGCGATCGGCGGAAGCGGAGGAGGTCAGTTGTCATCCTTAAGTCTACGGGGAGGTCATTCCAGAGGGT
>JAPKID020006745.1:0-10522 GCA_026931265.2 Tropidonophis doriae | reverse complement strand
TATCTATCTATCTATCTAACTATCTATCTATCTACAGTATCTCTGTCTATCATTATTTCTACTAATAGAGTTCTAATATATGAATTGGCTTCTTTCTAGTGCCACCACTAATATAGACAATCAACACAAAGCACAGTCCAAAAACTCACAGAATCTGTTCCTTTGCAGACCATATTATATTTCAGAGGTTCCAGCCTTGGATTCTAAGTGTACAGAAATACAGAATTATTATGAAAGGAAATATGTTACAGAGTGGTTGAGATATATGATTGATTGCACATAACTATCCTCTTCACTAGGAATTCACAATCATTTCATTATTCCTTATTTCACACTGAATACACTGTGCTGTTTAGACATTAATACTGACAAAAGAGCTGCATAAATAATTCTGTACTCTGCAAGCAACATTTCTTCACCAATGGACAATTGTGGCAACTGAAGAAAAAGACATTTTGATACAACCTGACTTTAAATTTTCAATCTCAGTTCTCCTTAAAGCATACAGTACTTCACCTGACTTCTTTACACACAGTATACAATATCTCTTTCATATCTCAGAAATTATGTCTGAACATACTGAACATACTAGCCATACATGTTTGAAACTCCTCTGGTTAATTTTGGTTGCTCTTGAGCCTATTTGAAAACTTGAGTTCATGAACATTTCTTTGTAACCTAGCCTTTTGCAGGATTGAAGGTAAAAAGTTGATTGAAATAGGACATTAAATTCTAGTTAAGAATAGAAACTCAGTACAAGAACTCATAAAACTGTCAAGCATCTCTGAGGAGTTTTTAGGTTGCACAGTAGTGAGAAAATTTATAGCATAAAGCTAGGCAAGTGTCACTAGAGACAATCTTACTACATTTGATGCTCAAAGGCCCCTTTGGTATATCAAGAGAAAATCAGGACTGAAAAAATGAGAGAACTGCACGTTAACTATGTTGTAAGTTATTGAGCTCGTTTAGATCCAATTCCAAACACTTTAAACAATAATCAGGTGTCATGGGACAATGCTTCAAGATAAAGTTCCCATTTTATCAGTTTTTATTTGCTGGCCCACCTTACATTCCAGTTTGCTGATGAGTTGTTGAAGCTGGGTAATTTCAGATGGCCACTGGTTATCAGTTTCCACACAAACACCTGAATGTAATGCCAACAGAAATAAGACTCAGCCAAAATCATAGACAAGTAACTTTCCAAGCCAAGTGACATATAGAAAAAAAAACATTCTAGTAGGATTGATTTCGTTTTTGTATAGTATAGCGATTAAGGCATCAGGCTAGAAACAGAGAGAAACAGCTAGAGACTTCGAGTTCTAATAATGACTTAGGAACGAAACCATATAGTTAATCTTGGCTGAGTACTTTCTCTCAGTCTTAGGAAGGAGGAAATGGCAAATACTTTTGAAAAATCTTGCCAAGAAAGCTGCAGGGACTCCAGTCAGTATCAAAGAATCAACATGATTGAATTAGAAGACAAAGGACTGAGAGAGAAGTATCAAACATGACAAACTGTCATTCTCTTTGTCACAGATATATCTATATTTTACTCCTCTTCAACTCCCTGCCCACTTTACCCCACAAAGGAACATGATACTATGTTTTCTTTGATGCTTTCCTTAAAACAACAAATATTAAATAATTTCCTGCTTTACATAACAGAAACCAAGTCCTAGATTGGAAAGTGCTAATTTATTATAGGCATTATATTATCATTAGTGAGCATCCTTTCCCATGCCACTCTTGTGATGAAAACAACAACATGGGAAAGCCTTGGCATGTTGCCTATTCACAAATCAGAAATGCTGCTCTTTCAAGCTGTTCTCAAGAACCTAGTTAAACCTGTCTGGTTAGATGTGGTGGAGAACAAATGGTTAATCAGCTGTCCCCCAGTGTGTTCCTTGATAAAGCACACCTCATTTGTTTACCTAAAAAATCATCCCAAACATTTTTAGGAGTAACTACAGCTGTGCAGAAATTTAAGAAAATATTTCCTTCAATAAAGCCTTAGTAAAAGGGATCCCTCACAGTGTTGAAATATGGCAGTCCTTCGCTACATGGAGTAAAGTCGAATCAATTTTACCAGTTTCAGTATCAATGACTCAATGGGATGGGAAAATTTTCTGGACGTGAATCACTTCCAATTTACAAAATATAATAAAGTCCTATATTACAAGATTAAAAATAAAATCAAACCACACCCATCAACAGTTAAAAGTATTATAGCTTGAACCTTTGGTAGCCGAAAACCAGGAGGAAGGAATCAGCAACAGTTAAGACTGATTTGAATTCAGGCATGCATGTATGGGAGAAGGAAGAAATGAAATAGGGGGAATATCAGGGGGAACATTCCAGAGAAGGCTGGCCACTATTAACTACAAGATGGCATTCAAGCAATCTTCAGAAATACAGCAGGACCTTTCTTGATTATTCTGATCAAGGATAATCTGTCAGATAACCTGGGCCTAAGTTGCTTAGAGTCTTCTATGTCATAAACAAAACTCTTCAACTAGCGGCAGCCAATACAACTGCTGATACAATCGTGGTACTTGGTTATGACCAGGTGTCCCACTCTATTAGTTCCAGTTCTCAGATGAAGCACAAGGGCACCTCCACATTGAACATAGAAGATCATTAAAAGCACTCTTCGGCCTTCAGAACAATGGTTGTCCTGTGAAGCTTATATGTAAACTTGCTATGATGTTCATTGAATTATTTGTGTAAGCCATTAGATTACTGTTCTCTATTCAAACATTGTTGAGCCTATTTTTTACAGTTAATTTCCTGCAGCAAATCTTACTCATATTAATGTAAATCCAGGAATCAGAATGATGAAAATTGCCAATACCTGTGGTCAGCATCCCAGAATATGGATCTGTAGGGGAATAGCAGACGTTCTTCTGAATTCTTCGAGCACATCTTTTTGTAGTATGTTGACCAATTAAAGTTTCTGATTTGTTCATATTATTCCTAAGAAGCATAATATCAAGACAGTACATACACTAAGAATAATCACTAGCCACTGCTTCTGCTTCCATGATTCCTCAATTTTCAAGATAACAATACAAAATGAGAAATAAAAGGCATGATTTAAACATATATGTAAGCTAACATATGTGGGGCTTTCATTCATCTTCCTTTGTTTTTAACTGTTTAATTCTCCAGCCATGTAAAGCATTACTGCAGAAATATTGCCACTTGAGGTTTTACTTCAGGGAGATTGATCAGGGGTGTTAAGGTCCAGTTCTAACGATATTCTACTTGCCTGTTTTTCCCCAGCTAAATTAACAAGTTGCACAATTAACAAGGCAGGATACCTACTGGAGATTTACAGCATCTTCTAGCGTAGTGTTGAGTGCCGAAACGGGAGCGTTCACGTGTGCATGGGGGATGTCTGAAACTGAAAGATCAGTTCCTTGGTGCGCATCCACATGTGCATGCACGCGTCACCTTGTCTTCCAGTTTCTGGCACACATATGCACACGAACACCTGCTGGCCAGTGCGCATGCATGCTCTGGAACCTGGAAGAGCAATGAGTGATGGCTGGCATGCCCAGAGAGATAGGTCTGCGTGCCACTTCTGGCACAAGTGCCATAGGTTCGCCATCTTGGTTCAAGACCATTCCAACATTATTGAGTCAATACAATTATAATGAGGACAAACTTGATATCTTCAACAGTGCACTCATCTGGAGAATGCTTATTTTGTGAATAGTAAAGAAGCCCACACAAACAAGCAAACAGGGAGAAACACCCCCCTCCCTAAAATTGTAGATATGGTACAACTGACCTTTATAGATTAGATGAAGAGACTTAAAAAATAATAGAAACTGGGTTCAACCCCACTCTTAATTCTTTGGCTTCTCTTTTGCCTCTGCTTAGATTGCCCAGGTGGTTGTTTTACCTTTCTCGGCCACTCTGTTCTTCAATAGTATCTGCAGCACATTCTAGGGAGACTTGCAGAGACTGTATCTGGTTCATCGTCTCCCTCAGAAGGAAACGGGTCACAAACTGTTCCATCTTGGAGGAACTCTCATACGCCTGTAGGAGTTAAAGAGGCAGCTGAGTACTGATAGATAATTTCTCCAAGGACTGCTAGAGTAGGGAAAGGGAATATTTTTAGGTTAGTGGAAACAATTCAATTATTTAATAAGTATAGCTGGTACTGTCACAAAATGGCTACCAGGCCAGAGGAAGCAGATGTTTTTTTAACCATAAGACAGCTGCCTGTTAAAATGATTTTAATCATTCACAAAACACCCAAATTCCAGAAAGCAAACTGGTGATACTGCATCCACTGTGTCCACTAGATTAATTCTGGCTTGTTTTCTGGATAAATAGGCATACCACACTGAAACTGGGTTGCAGCCACTATCATTTTTATTTTCTAATCTTTGAGGGGGACCGACAGATATTCTTGGAAATCAAGATGATGCCAGACTTTGATGTTTCACTTGATAAAATGTTTCTTTTATTTTTAAAAATATAGTCTTTTAAAGGCAAACCTCCCACCCGAATAGGCAGATGGAACAGGGCCCTTTGGTGGTTTCCCCAGAAATGTTGGTAGGTGTATTGGTGCCCACAGGAACTATATTGAATATCTCTGTATAATGTCTCTGACTCAGCTTCAAAATTCTAACCTTTTTTAAAAAATAGGATACATAGGAACACTACCCTTATGTTGACATATATTAAAATATTTCATGTATTTTTTTCCAAGTAAAACAATAATGCCTTTCCCCTTCATCTTGGACAATCCTACAGCTGTCTGTAGTACACCACTGTCATAATCCATAATATGAAATAAATGTATTATAATAAATAACAAACAGGGTTTAAAAATGGTAGTCTCCTAAGTGTTTAGAGCTGGGAAAAGAAGTGTATGGTTTAAAGAGTTGAAGACAAGAATTATGTTTAGACCCTTGCATATTCAGAAATACTTATCACATATGTACTGCAGTGGCGCAGTGATTAGAATGCAGTACTGCAGGCTACTTCTGCTGCCTGCCGGCTGCCTGCAATTTGGCAATTCAAATCTCAGTAGGCTCAAGCCTTCTATCCTTCTGAAGTGGGTAAAATGAGGACCCAGATTTTTCAGGGGCAATATGCTGACTCTGTAAACCACTTAGAGAGGGCTGTAAAGCATTGTGAAGTGGTGTATAAGTCTAAGTGGTATTGCTATTGCTATTGCCTAGCCCTTGTGCACTAAAGATGCAGTCATGTACACATATACTTGGAAATAAGAAGTATATACTTAAACTTTTGTAGGGTCTACATTTTATATAATTTAATTTAGATCCGATTTAATGATTTTTTTAAAAATGTGTTTATTCAGCTATATAGCTGAAAATAAAGGGGATTATTTTGGTTTTTTTAAATAAATTTGATCTAGATTTATTTATATACAGTTAACGTGGATAATTTAAGTTCTACTTTTTTCCTCTGTAAATAGAGCTAGTTTATTCCACTCAACAAAGGGCAACAGTTACTCTAAAAGTACTACATTTTTGTTAGCTTTGTTGCAAAAGACCAACATATTCTGCCTTTGAAATTTTTTGAAAGAAATTTACATGCAGACTTCCTGTGCTATAAACTGTGCTCCTATTATGAAGTACCTAAATGTCATTTGGCAATTTGTTATATTGACTTCTGAAATTTTTTACTGCAGTAAATTGCTGCACATAAAAGTACTTAACACTGAGTTATGCTATAAGCAAAGAGACATTACTTTCATTAAGATTGAAATAAAATATCTTTTTAAACAACGCAACCACAACCCAGGCAATAATATACAGGAACGGTGAGATGCTTTTCTGCTGCCCTACTTTTCTCCATTATGAATCAGCAAAAAGGATGATCAGTAAAACTGTTGCTTCAATCTTTATCCATCCAGAGAAATTATTACTGTATCATGAGCCTAGACATAATAGACCTGGCCTCATTGTATGAGTATGGATTAACTTAACTAGAATTACTATTTTTGTGCTGAAATCATCCATACAATCTAGCTATATGTTTAATAAAATATAACAAAATAAACCTTTTGTTAATAGAATCTATTGGAAGATACAAATTAACATATTGCTAAAATCTGCTTCAGAACAACTCATAATGTTAACCAAATTTTTTAAAATGGTTATATCTTCACACTTGGCCCAAAATCTGGGGATAAGAAGAATACAAAGCACAAAGTCTCAGTTTCAATGAAATGAGAAACTGCTTTATGAAAGATTGGTGCAATTGTAGAGAAAAGGCTGAGATCTTCACATCCAGGTAAAAACCTCATTTGAAGTTTAGTAGTAGTAGTAGTAGTAGTAGTAGTAGTAGTGGTGGTGGTGGTGGTATCACTACTATTTAGTGATAATTGCATGTTATATAAACATCTACATTGGCCTGTTTTCAATTTGCATTCCTGCTCTCTCCCCCCATTTGCAAGACAGGTTAAAAAAAAAAAGCACACAACTTAATACTATTTTTTGCAGCTACTAAAGGACATGCAAGTTTGTTCAAAGTTCAATAAACCTAAAGTGCCTCTCTTTCTTAGAAGAAAATAACATCTAGAACATTTATAATAGTGTTTCCTATCCCAGGAATTTTCAGATCTGTTGAAGTCCTATCTGTCTATTTATTTGAGTGACTACACTCAGGTTAAAACTTTCCAAAACAGCAAAAATAAAATATAGCCTATACAATGTCAATCTCATTCAAAGGCAATCAAAATCTTATTCACAACTTTCATAATTCCCAGTCAGGTTGGAGAATCCTAATAAATGGAAACAAACTAAAATAAAAGATAACACCCAAAATAAACAGATGTCCTTTTAATATATTCTTGGAACTGGTTTTTTTAAATTAAAATGAATAATGTTAGTTGATTAATCTAGAAATTGTTTACATTTCTAATTTAGGAATCTAATTCATCAATAAATCTTTTGATGATTCATGAACGTTATAATAGTAATAAATAGGCAACAATGTACCCAGCTATATTTTTCCTACATGATTAAACTTTTTATTTGCCATTTTCTATTCATGGAGATATAATATGAATTTTAATGTTTAATTAAATAGGAATAGCAATTGTTTTCAGTTATTAAATGGAATATATATTAATGTAATAGAAATTTGCCATATGCTCAGAATTTTAAAGAGTTATATTATATTATACAGAACATGAAAACCATAAATCACAGGATGGGTTCTTAACAAAAAAATTAATTCATCTAAACAAGACCACAAGACATTCATCTCCTAAACTGATATTAATAACTGTGTTCTGGAAAAAGATACTGAGATAATAATGAGTTCTTACAACTCAGTTGAGAAAGAATGAGGGTCATCCAGGAGATTCAGTTTTTAATTTTATCTCTGCCAAAGTATATGTTTTGCTTTGGATTAATCATGAACTATGAGGCACATTTTGCATTTGTAATTTGGTCAGGATTCATAAAGTTACTTAGCGTCTATAACGAAATTGCAAAACGGCTGTTGCTTGCACTTACGATAAGTCAACCCACACAATAATAATAATAAAGATTGATAGTAATTAATAAAAAATAATAGAAAAAAAGGACATGGTCCATTATCATAATATTGCGAATATATTATTGCTGCTACTAATTTTCACTGTTGAGGCAAAAGGAGGAAGGAAAAGGCCAGTCAATAAACATAGTATATTAACTGAAATTATAACAAACAAGGAAATTAATGACCATGAATCATGTTTTCCATCCAAGAAGTGATGTTGACAGCTCTGCTTTGCAGAAAAAAAGGGAAGGGAACTACTTTGAGTAAACCAAAATGTAGAAGAAGAGAAATATAGATTGAATTACTATATCAGGCACAGTATGGAATCACTGCTGGTGCATGTTTGTAAATAAAAAGTAATAAAGAATCAAGAGTTTACAAAATAGAAGCAACTGAAAACTGAATTAATGCCAGAAACTCAGACCAAAATGTACATATGGAAAAGTGCCTAGAACACTGCTGAATATCCTGATATCTAATGGTTGATATTTATCTTGGTGAAAAATAGTATAATACAACCTGACCAAGAGCTGGCAGAGTTTGGAGGAGAGCATTTTCGGAAAGGGAAGGCAACAGTGTGAAGTGAGCAATGCTGTGATTGTGACATGCAAACCGAGATGTGATGGGAAAGAGGGACTAAAGCTGCTGAATCTTGGGAGAAAATGTTCTTCCAAAGGACAGAAGCAGCAACAGAGGAATCATGGGTTTTTTTTTAGTTTTTAATCAAGACTTTTCACCACTATACTATTTCAGCTCTCAATCATGTCAGACTAAAATTTATTGATCATGCCATCAGCCTATGCAAATGTCTAGAGCAGTGATGGCTAACCTTTTTTGGCTCACCTGCCAAAAGCGGGAGGAGCGCAGAGGGATCATGCGAGGGCGTGCCACACCCATAATGCTATGTGTATGACCCCCTGCTTTTGGCGCACTTTGTCGCCCTCCCCAGGCTCTAGAGGCTTTCTAGAAGCCCGGGGAAGGTGAAAACAGCCTCCCCTCCCCACATCCAGAGTCTTCAGGAGCTTCCAGAGGGCGAAAAATGGCCTCAAAAGAAGGCCTAAATCAGCTGGCCAGCCCACACATGCATGCTGAAGCTGACAGGGCAACACCTCGCGTGCCCTAAGAAATGTTTCTGCGTGCAACCTGTGGCACCTGTGCCATAGGTTCGCCATCACTGGTCTAGAGTAAAAGTAGTTGGCTAGGTAAACTGGCTGCTCTCTAATTTCATGGCTGCCACTCATGATTGACGATCAGGATCTTTAGAAAATACCACAATTAAGGATAATATTGATAAAATGGAAATAACAGTTCGACCTAGTAGAAATTAAGGAGGCTACAAATCCTCCCACTTAACTGCCGACAAGAAAGTTAAACTCCCTGATTTTATTTATATAACATAGCAATTCTACCATTGATGTCTTTGTTTTTGCCACAATAGCCATTCTTATTTTTTTAAGATGCTATAAAACAAGAGCATTGCTGTATATTAAGTTTAAGAATAAATAAGTGGCAAGATAGCAACAATGAATGTAATATAGAGAGTGTGCTGTAATTAGAATAAAACATTCCCTAAAAAGAGCATGGAAATGTTGGTGTGTCTTATACATTGAACACAGCCATTTTTGGTCTTCCAACGCCCCACCCTCACCTCCCATTTTTGTGAAAAATGGTCCATTCTTCGCAAAAAGGAAGGTGTTTTTGCCTTCCCCCAGCTCCCAGAAGCATTCTGCAGGCTTCAGCAGGGCTGGCGAAAGACAAAAATGACCCTGTTTTTGCCTTCCCCCAGCCCTGCTGAAGGAACCGGGGAGGACAAAAACATTTTTTTCTTACTTACCTCTTCAAAATCTTGGTGCGTCTTATATACCTGTGCATCTTATTATCTGAAAAATACGGTAACTATAAGCAATCCCAACACCTGAAACCAAATCTAAATCAAGTGTATGTGTGTGTGTGGGGGGGGGGGGTTGTTTGTTTGTATTCCACCTTTATTACTATTACAGGTAACTCAAGGGATGGACATATTCAACATACTTTTCTCCTTCCTGTGGTCCCCACAACAACCATGTGAGGTGAATTGTGCTGACAGAGAGTGACTGGTCCAAGCTGGCTTTCATGTGTAATAAGCGACTTGAACTCATGGTCTCTTTTTTCATTCTGTGTACTGAAAACAAATGTTGATTGCAGGAACAATCGGAAAGTCCAAACGTGTGTGTGTGTAAATATGAATATGAACAAAGAAGATAAGGATCAGATGAATTATGAGATACTAAAAAGTATTTCTGAGTTAAGGAATGGAGAAAATGTCAAAGCACTCACAATTAATTTTAAGAAGAAAAAAGAGAGGCATTTCCACAAAGGAATTTTGCCCCATGCAATTTCTTTGAAGATCTTCATCAATCATTAGCATTTACCTGTTAATTGTTCTGAACTCCTTTATATTCAGTGGAAAAGCAGAGCTAGAGAAGGAGGATGCCTCTTGATTTATTTAAAGGCAATGTACTGCCAAGCAGCAAATGGCTAGCTCCAGCATACTTCAACTGTGACCACAGGAGCTTTCCGTCCTGCTATTTTTAGCCTTATAAATATGCTAATTGATCCTTTCTTCCACCTTCTCTCTGTTTTCAGAATTATATTTGTTGGAAATATGATAAACATACATTCCAGCAATGGATACATAACAATCCTAACTCATAGAAGCAGTTATGAAATTGCTGCTTGTTTTTCTCATTGCTGGTGATAAAGAAATGGAGGCGGCCAGGGAAGTTAATGAAAAATCAAGAAACACAGAAAACGTTATGTGAATACATATGACAGAATGTGGGTGTCTGAAAAAGTGGTGTTTTACTTGCATATTTAATAGGCTGGGGGTAGATGCAGACACTATGGAGTAAGGCGGGCAAAATACACCTGTGGAAGAAGAAGCAATTTCCAACTGCCTTGTGGTTTTCCAATTGGCTTTGCTTTATTGGAAATCACAATCACGTGACCTCAT
>JAPKID020006744.1:0-10522 GCA_026931265.2 Tropidonophis doriae | reverse complement strand
TCTCCCCAGCCTTTCGAGGCTTTCCTAAAGCCGGGGGAGGGTGAAAAACAGCCCAATGGGCAAACTGGAAATTTGAGAACGAACGTCTGGTTGGGCCTCTGGGCCGTTTTTTGCCCTCCCCAGGCTCTGGAGGCTTTCTTTAAACCTTGGGGAGGGCACACGTGTGTGGGGAGGAACATGTGCACATGTGCAGGTGGACACATGTGCATGCATGATAGCGCACGCACACACAGTTTTGGCACACCTTTAGAAAAAGGTTAGCCATCACTGATCTAATGTTTCTTATTTTCTTTCCTCTCAGGAACCCTTCCCACTTGAAAAGAAATTGTAGGTCTCAAAAACAGCTTTTGTTTGTGTGGGTTATATTTAACACTGTTTTTGTATTAAAAATTAAAATTGATGCATCCACTGCCAATACTGCGACTCACAATTGTTTGATGGGATTTTAATATTTTATTATTTCTCAACATAGGCTGGAAAATAATTTTGTTTTTTTCTGACCCTTGAGTTGGTCTTGGGGAAGCCTCAGAGATTATTGGATTAGACTTAATAAACACTGATCTAGCTCTTTATAGCCTTCTGGCATTCAGTGCTTTCCTAAACTAGCCCAGGCTGGTGTTGCAAAGCATATCATTAGTACATTGATGACACTATACCGCAAATCGACAGTTGCCCCTTCCATTCAACCTATTGTAGATATTACAGCATTTAATTTGTAATGCTTTTCTTTTTGAGCATTGCAATATTCTAACTTTTAGTAGGTATTAAAAATGAGTGGGAGAGCAAAGCTTTAAAATACCAGGTTATCTATCTTGTCCTAACCACAAATTCACAACTGATCTGTCATGGAGATTCTTATAGATAATTAATAGTAAATGGGACGGCAGGAAAAGGCCTTTTAGTACCAGGGCATGTAGCCTATCCTGATGTTGTCACTTGGCCCTTCTACATCTATCACACTGCTGTTTTCTAGTGATTAGTCTATTGCTGAGATGTCTGGTTGGTAGGCAGATATCCAAACCGGAGGTTCCTCAGGATATTAGCTATTATTCTCCATGATCTTTTATGGAATCTCAAATTAGGATCTGGGAGAATGAAGTCCATACACTATACAGATGTTCCTGTGCACAATGCCAGCTGCTTGATTGTGTCATTCAGTATATGGCATTCCTGCGTTTATCTTTCATCCTGCCACTATGTGCTGATTCTCACTCTGTTGTTCTTGAAAGTCACTACTTGCTCCAGGAGTTCAATCCTGACTGGCTCAAGGTTGATTCAGCCTTCCATCCTTCCAAGGTTGCTAAAATGTGGACCCAGATTGTTGGGGCAATAGGCTTACTGTGTAAACCACATAGAGAGGGCTGTAAAGCACTATGAAGCGGTATATAAAGCTATTGCTATTGTAAGTGCCTCAGTACTGTCTTTTAGTCTAGCCCTTTCCACCCACTGGTAGAATTTCTCTGTGTCAGTTATTCTAGCTATTTGTTGATGGTATATCATATGCTAGGATTTGGTCTTTCCATGCTATTCCCTCTGCTTGATCTTCATTCCAAATCAGCTGCTCTTCAGGCATTCTCTCAGCAGCTCTTCTTTGAGTGTCATCTTATTGATATATCTGAATGCTGTAGGTTTCAGCCATGACATTGGTTTTGACACTTATCAGACTTTTCCTGATCTCTTTCCTGCTGATATGCAATCTCTGGGTATTAGACTTGGAATAGAAATCTATGTACAATTTGAGGAGTTTCTGGGTTTTCACATAGTCCATGTCTTCCTTTAGTCAGTTTACTATACCACTAGGGTATCTGATAACTGGTAGAGCATATGTGTTGTTGGCATGGATCTCATTCAGCCCATTGAGCTGGCTCTTCAGGACTTGTCTTAACCTTTAATATATTTGGATGATGCTTCCTTGAGTCCTCAGCATGGTTCCCATTGACTATGGGATACCAAAGTACTTGTATAGCTGTCTGTGTGACTCCTATGTTGCCCTCTGTCTTAATTACCTTTCCTCTCTTTATTACCAGCTGGCCACTCTTCTCTAGTCCAAATTATATTCCAGTCTTCTCATTATAGGTCTGTGTTAGATTGATCAGTGAATGGATGCCTCCTTCATTTTTAGAATGCAGCTTGATATCTTCCAGATAGAGGCAGCGTCAGATAGTAGTTTCACTCTTGAACTTGTAGTTATATCTAGTCCTTGTGATGATTTGGATGAGGTGGTGGCTCTCTAGAACAGCAATGTGGACAGTACTTCATCTTGGTTTATGATACACTTGATATCCATTTGTATGAGCTGTCTTGATTTCCAATGTTGTCTTCAACAGTTAATTCTCAGTTAATTCTTGAGGAAGTGTCCTGTTGACTTTATATAATGCTACATATTCACAGATCCATGTATGTGGCAATGAGTTGTAGGTTTTCCTGTAGTCAGTCTAGGCTGTGCTCAGATTGGTCTGTCTAGATTTTGGGTGACTGCTCTATCTATGAGCAACTGATGTTTGAGTGTTGTTCGCAGTGGCCTTTGAGTGTTGTTCGCAGTGGCCTTTGAGTGTTGTTCCCAGTGGCCTTCCAAGCTGTGCTGATCCAATTGATCCTGTAGTTTGACAGTTATGGTGCCTGATAGGACTTCTCATGTTGTGGAAAGACAAGTTATTGGCTGATAGTTGTGTGGTGCTATTGCTTTCACAACAAGCACTGCCTTCCTTATCTGGGTGAGTGCCCTTTGCTAACAGCTGGTTCATCAGTGCTGCTAAGTGTTCATGTATTGCTGCTAGTTTCCTTAATCAGTGAATGATCCAAATCGAAGCCAGGTACTGATCAGCTCTTTACATTCTTGACCCACTGTTGGATGTGTGTTACTTGATTGTGAGATTCAGGTTCCTGCACTGAGATATTGTGTGGGTTGTTTTCAGTTCCCGCAGCCACTTTGCACAGATGTTATGTGTCTTTTCTTTCTCCCATATGTTCTTCCAACGCTGTTCAGTTCCTGCTGTTGGTGGCTCTGTCTTACTGTGTTGTTCCATTGCAGTTGGGAGCATACATGCATACATCTTTAGTAACTGAGTGGCCTAGATTATTGGTAAGGGAAAGAGGAATCTCATTAAATAAATATTCCTCCTGAAGCTTGATTTAGTTGGAATAAAAACAAAATAAAAAGCAACATGTATTTTATTAGAGATTTGTACTTGCATTTTTAAGAAGTGTAATGTAATTAATTTGTGCATTACTATAATATCTACAATTCCCACACTGTTCTTGAAAGTCTGAATTTCTGAATGCAAGAGAAGACCTTAAGACTCTTACTTGTTACCAACTAGAAAAGAGTAAAGATAACAGGCACAATGCACATAAAAAGGGATGGGCTTCAATTTTCATAGTCATGTCATCTCATTAAGTTTTTTTGATCACTCTATGTGCCCCAGATCTTAAATAACTTCCAGTGTGATGTCCATAAATCTAATATTAGAAGTGGGATTTTGATATCAATAAATGAAGTGCTATGGGCAGTTGATTTATAGAATTTAACTTCAGTTAATTTTGTTCCAGACTTTTTGACCACCCATTAGAAGTTAATAAGTAGGGAATAGAATGGTGTGCATGGAAAGTGAGAAGAGTGAAATGAATGGCTTGTTGAATGACTTCTCAACCTCTTTCAAGTTTGTTAATTAGCAGCAACTCATGAAATCTTCAAATACAGATTTTCCCTCTGAGTTAGTATTCCTAATTAATCTGATTTTGCAAATATCAAGTTCTGTTCATGCAGCTTTCCTTTTCCTTTACAGGTTTTGCTCATGCCGCTATGTACATGTAATTAAAGCATCATTAAATGCATTGATGAAAAATAAAATGAAAAATGAATTTTGATCATACAGGAAAAATGCTGCAAAATCCGCAGTGCCAATGACATCTTCAAATGAAAGTTGTCTGTGTGAATTTGTGAAAATAACAGCACGTGCCTTTATCCATAGAACTTTCTTTATAATACCTCTGAACCAAAAGTAAGATTCCACATAGATCAAAACATAGAAGGAGAAGGGGTTGCTTATTGTGAAATCTTATTGCTAACTCTGCATCTCTGCATTTGCCAGTTGATAAAAAAGGAAACGAGATATAGAAACAGTAACTATTTTAAATTGGGTAGTAGCTTGAAGTAATGGGAATCAAGTTAAGTATTTCAATTTAATAAAATAATTCCTCTAGTTTAGACAATTTGGAAGCTTAATATTGAATCCTACAATTACAAAATAAACCTCTGCTGGCTCTAGCGTGTTTTGCTCCTTGTCAAATGTATCATTCTAATTAAATAATTAAGGACTGTTTCTCAAACCTGCTGTGTTAGCAAGGAAATTCATAAGGTAGTTTCTATACAATCTGTAGTATAGATAGCATTATTTGAATACCAGGTTAGAGGTACTAGTGCAAATGTTAAAAATAATCCCAGAATCTGTACGCAGGTTTTGAATGCAGGTGCACAATTTAAATTTTTCCAGTTGTGCAGCCTTTTCCAAAAAAATTGAAAGACACAACTCAGAGCTACCTCATAGGAGTATTGTTCCAAAACTAAGAAAGGGGATTGCCCAGCATGATTCTGTTGTACTAGTTGCAGGCAGCCAAAGAGCAAGTACATGCCTAGGGCTCCAATTGGCAGTCTATTTGTTTTATAAGTGAAGTGTGTATAGATTACAGGATGGTGAGGGGAGGCTGTCTTTATGCGACACAGAAAAAAGTTCCATAAAGACAGATCCCCCCGCTCCTGCCCCATCATGTATCTATAGACACTTCATGTGCTGTACTTATACATTTGTTTCCATGTTGGTTGTGCCTCTATTTAAAAGTGAACTTTAGTGCTAAGCAAGTTAAAATTAAATTGGCAGAATCTACAGTGCATATCAAATGATAGTCTGGTTATGGCATGTTTGATATGTGATATTTTGCAAGGAGTTCCTCTCTAAGAGACCCAGCTGTTCTTTTTTCTTTTCAAGGGGAAGAAGGATTACTGCGGGAGAGAGCATGCAAGCATTCCAGAATCCTTCTTTGGCATTTCTGCTGTGCTTGGCATGGTCAGAAGAGAGACCAGAGAGTAACTAGGGACACAATGGGGAAATACACTGAGCTCTTGATGTGTATTTCCCATTTTGTGGCTTCTTACTCTCTTGTAATCCCTTCATCACCAATCTTTCCATACTGCAAGAGGGAAAAAAAACCAGGTCAGATACAGGACAATATATATTGGTTCCAATGGGAATCACATGACCGAAGGAGGCCACAAAGGTTATCAATGCAGTTTTGGTTGTACCATCATTGTCTTATTTTGTGTTCAGTTCATAATTACATCCATTTCATTTACATGTTTCTCTTATTCGAAAGCATCTGATCACTTTATTGCCCATTGCATTATCAATGTTATATCATATGTTTACATGATATAAGGTGTTTCTATTTCTTTTCTATTTGTAATGTAATTGTCAACTGGTCTCAGTGATGATCTGGGAGTAGTTTATAACTATGTAGAAAACCAAAAGATATTGAGCTATGTTTGCATGTTAAATGTATATTCTACTCAACCCTCACATTAAACAATACACTGGTAGCAAAGTATTGTATTTATTTTTAAATGAGTTACTTAAAGTATTTCTAAATTTCATGGCTTGTATATACCACTCGAATAGTATATGTTTAAGCATGGCCATCTTTACAAAATAAATCTTTGAAATGGATATAGCCTTACTTTCCTAAGATCATTTTTTGGCATTGGCATCCTTCAGTCTCAAAAGATTATGGAATCGTGCTCTGGAAAGAGATCAAAGCTGGAGTGTTCTCTCCAGCATGAGGCCTGGGTAGATTAATATGGAGACTAGACTGTTACCCAAGCAATAGACTCTCCGCTCTCCATGTCACTGAAATAGTCCAATGAAACGGCAGAGCCAATACAATTGGTTCCAGCTACAGGAGTTACCAGAACATAGATTGTACACAGTCATAAACTGCTTCCTGAACTCCAGCTCTGCATTTTGCCTTGAGGTTGACTCCTGAAGCCTTTTCCAGTAGTGGATATAGCCACAAGGCAGTGGAGGTTTGTAATTAGAGTTTATCTTCTCCTAGAAGATGGTTCTGCCGTTTTATCTGCCATTGGGGTGTAGAGCCCTCGTCCGCCTTCAAAACCATTGACCGTCTTCTCCTGTAACCCTGGAAAGGGGCCCTTATGAGGTGCTACCAGCTGGCCAGCTGAACCAAGGTTTTTTAAGGAGATGTTACTCCTCTATCACTCACCCTTTGTCCTGACTTGTGACAGGCAGAGCCTGGCTTCCCAAACATTGGGCCTAGGATGGCAGGTTTGATCATTTTTATAGCTTCATTATTAGCATGATTTTGATAAGATGTAACAACAACCTATATCAACAAATTTGCATGTCAAGAAAGAACTTGCTTGTAATGGGCCTCTGCTGGAAGAAGTGCATTCAAGGTTATCAAATGATGAATCATGTTTTTGCATCGATACAGTGGGATTTAGGCATATAAAGGCAGTTTTTTTGTGATGACATCCCTAGACATGTCATTCTAGCATTGTAATTTGTTGCGAATGCCGCTGTTATCTACTTTTTATGGGAAAAGTATCTGCATGAACACTTATAATTTATAAAATTGTGCCTCTTTTCAATGCTGTCTATTAATTTTTGTAACAGCTATTCAGTTATTTGAAATAAATTGGAAAAAGTACTTCTGCGTCCCTGAGAACATGAATGTAGCACCTGTCTGTAACTTTCTAAAGCATTGCTTTTCTTGGAAAATACACAGATATGATACAAAATTAAATACAGATGCTACACTTGTCTTCCTGCAAACTCACCAAGTGTCTTTTCTAAATCATTTCTAATAGACCACAGCTTTATTATCTATAAACAAATATGTTGAGCTGAGCTATGCCTTTTAGTACCTTTTCGCAGTTCAGATTCATTGCCTAATAACATTGATGTTTCAAGCATTTAATTTAAAAAATGAGAACATAAAACACAATTGCCCATTTTAACTTTTCAGCAGTAATGCTAACCTTTGCAAGGACACTAACTCATTATATAAGCTGTATCTCCATTTACAGTATATTATAATTATATCTAATTACAGGGAAAATCACATCCCCCCATCTTGTAGTACATTTAATTCAGTAGTTCAGATAATCTGAGATTAGGAGATCATTCAGATATTAATATGGTTTGGAAATACTATTTAAAATTAAATGAATGAATGTTGCCTGGCCTTTAAAAAGCCTGTGGATGTATGAATTATAATGGGATTTATAAATCTATCTAACCCTAAAATAACCAGGTAATCCAAAGTTTAAAATTATTCCTCAAAAACAGTTTGAAGTTGATGGACGGGGCTGCCATTTACAGCTTCCGGGAAGAGCTGTGGCTGCTTTAAACAATTTCAGAGTAGGGTTATTATTATTATTATTATTTTACTCCTGCATGTTGCAAAGTTTCTTTCACTAACTGAATCCAAAACATTTCACCGTAATAATAGATATTTCTCCCTTTTTAATGCTTTGGCAAGCCACTGTTGGTGCTGATTATTCTTATTTTTAGATCAGCCACACTAAAAATAGAAAACAAGGAAACAATGCATCATCAATCTTTTCTTTTGCAGCCAAAATTCAGTGAACAATTTTGAGCTTGTGAGATAAATTTCAATTTCAATTTATTTCAATTTGTATATCGCGCCTATCTCCATCGAGATGGACTCAGGGCAGTGCACAGGGGATTAAAAACCACAATAAATAACAGCAAATAAAATAACAATAATTAAAAAAGAATTAAATTAAGAAACCTGTGCTAAAATTCCCATTAATAAAAACCCAATGTCCATTTACTAATTGGCTGGAGCCAATAAATGTTTATTTGGAATTAACATACTATTAAACTGATGTCCTATTAAACTTAAAAGATCTTTAATAGAAAGCCGCAATAGAATTTAAAATAAATTTTCTCTCATCGCCCCCCCCCCTCTAATTTTCAGTCGTTTCTTTTCTTTTGGAATAAATGAGGTGGGTCATAACATTTTGTTTTCGAATTACTCAGGTTTACTTTTTTCTTTTCTTCTGCTGTTGTTTTTTTATTAAAGTTTTTTATTTTTTTCATTTTCATAACATATAACCAAATTGTATACTAATACATAACCAACATCATATTGTATCGTTAAATATTTACATCAATTCATCTTACCAACAACTCCCAAAAACCAATTATTGGCTCTTCTCCTCTCTATACACCATATTTGTACTTTATCCATCACTTCCTACTCCCTCTCTCCTCCCTCTCCCTACCTCCTTTCTTTCCTCTGTTGTCCTTCCCTTCTATAATTCCTTTTCCTCTCCCCTTTTCCTCTTTCCACTTTCTACTTGTCCTTTCTCTCCTCCTCTTCCCCTCCCCCTTTCCTTTTCTCCTAATTTTCTCTTCTTCCCTTACCTTTATCCTCTACTTCCCACTCTTCATCTCATTTACTTGGTGTTTTTCAGCTTCTGAGCTTCTGCTGTTGTTTTAAATATATACCTGGTTTCTAAGTTAGGCTTCATACGATCATTTATATATGTTGGTATTGGCATCTGGAAGTTACATTTCTTATGAATTGCAAGTTGTTTGTTCTTGGGGAGCAGCCATTATTGAGGTTGAAAGTTGAAATGTTAATGCACTATAATTTATTATAGTAATATTAAATGTTTATTAACCTTAACAATAGTACATAATTTATTAAATATATCAATAATATATCAACAACAATTACATTATTCACTTGTAACAGTCAGTTTAAAAAAAACTTGCTCAGAATGTCAACATTCAAAGTAAGTTTTCTGTAGTTAGAATTTAGACTTAGGGGTGTTTGTATGTCTAACAATGTTTTGAGCTCTTAGCATATAATGCAGTGCTTATAACCTGAACAGTATCCTGAATAACAGGAAGTGAACTTCCTATAATCTTCTCGACTGTCTTTGCCACTCTCTGTGTGGACTTTCTATTTTGAGGCACTGCTGCCACTAAACCAGCAGTGATGCAGTTTGTTAAAATGCTCTCAATTGTGCCTTTATAAAAAAATGGCCAGGACCAGAAGGAGAAGTATGTGCTCTCCTCATCTGATGCAGGAAATGCAGATGCTGGTTTCCATGCTTCACTAAGGAGGGTGTGTGGAGAGACCAATTCCGCTTGTTAGTTATTAACACCTCCAGATTCTTAATACTGCTGATCACCTCTACAGTTGCATCCTTGATACTGAGTGTCATATGACTATGCTGGCTCTTTCGAAAATCTACAATGATCTCCTTTGTTTTATCAACATTTAGAACCAGATTACTTTTGTTGCACCAGTCCACCAGAGCCTTCACCTCTTCTCCATAAGCATCTTCATTCAGTTACTAGATACTGCAGTCAATGGGGCATATTTTGTAATGCAAAATATGTTTTCCTTTGTGATTTTATTACAATTGTTGGAGTAATATTGTTTGCCTCATGTGATTACTAAGAGGAATCCTCATCTCTACTCAAGGATGCTTTCCAGGTCATAAGGCTCCATTACATGAACTTAACCGGAATATATAGGCATTCCATAGGTGTCCTTTCCACAAATCTCAGGAGCACAGACCTTGAGAGAATGATTTGGATAATTTAAAAATGTAATTCAAATTAAATGTATTGATTGACGTTTACCTGGATAAAACCCTAGCCTCATGGCTGACTCTGATTGTTGACACATATGAGAAACTTTAAAGACAACATTAAGCTTTTAAATAGAACTATAACTTCCAGGAAGCAATTCACATATGTCCAGAGTAAATGTTTGCAGTAAGGCTACTTTTTCTGGCATATTTTGTTGCAGGAATCTCATTTCCAAAATAGTCATATATGTTTCTTTTTTACTCTTTCCCCCCAAAAATAAGACAGAATCTTTTTTTTTTTTGACTCCCCAAAATAAGTGCTTGGGCTTATTTTCAGAGAGGTCTTATTATTTTTGAGGTGGAGGAGGCAGCGAGCGTGGTCACCTCCTGGTTGCTGATGTGGTGCAATATTTTCGGAGAGGGCTTATTTTCAGGGAAACAGGACATGTATTCTTTTAATTGTATTTGAGTGCATGTGTTTTCTATTCTGCATTCTAAGCAACAAAGGAACATGTTGAGTGGCCTAGTTAGATTAATAGCTTTAAAAGGCCATGTAGCTGTAATGAGAGCCAATAGATATGACAACCACAGAACAATTTAATGAAGTATCCTCTTCCTCAATTAAAGAAAATAGAATAGCAATCAGGAGTCTGTGTGTTTTTTCATATTTTTTTTACTACTACTTCAAAAACACCAAGATATCTCTGACAGAGGGAAGGTATTTTTTTCTTTTCTTTTTTTTAAAAAAGCAAACAATTTAACCTTGTTGTAGAGAGTGTGGTGGCTCAACAGTTCCCATGTCACCTGGAGGAACTGGATTATCTCGACCCGCGCCAGTCCGGCTTTCGGCCCGGGCACAGCACGGAGACGGCATTG
>JAPKID020006743.1:0-10522 GCA_026931265.2 Tropidonophis doriae | reverse complement strand
ACTGTGTTAACCCATTCTTGGATGCTATCTTCCCCTTATTAGAAGAGGCGTATCAGGTAAGTACAACGCCCTTTCTCGGTAGGCATAGCAGTCTGATACCACAGAGTGCCAAATTCAAAATAACAGAATAGTTCCAAGGACCTGCATGAAGTCTGAATGTTCCTTTTTGAATGCACTTTGTTTGCATTTCAGTGGTACTGTTGCCAGGAGAGCAAAAGTCTCTGGGCAAAGCTCTAACTATCTGTAAGCTGATGCTTATTCTGCCAAGGGAATGACAATGGAGAGAAGGTGGGGAATGTGACAGGCTACAACATGATAGGGATTTAACAAGGACCAGGCAATGTGCTTTAAGAAAAAGACAAGGTATGTTCTTCTTATCTTACAGTGGTTATATGAAAAGTGAAGTGCCCATGCATATTCACTCTGCTGGTAGGAAACAGTGTCTGTATGCAGTATATGTATTGTAAGTGCAAGGGTGACTTTTTTTTACTGCAAGTCAAAGTGCTTGGCCTTGCCTGAATGCCACCTCAGCCACATGTTGCAAAACATCAAGACAGGTTTTATTTGCTTTCCACAATTTTTATATTGTAGGCACTGCATATTTTCCACAAGTCATCTTGCAAACCAGTTCCAAAGAACCTTGCCAAGAAAACTGCAATGATTTGTCAAATCACCAGGAGTCAAAAACTGACTCAAAGCACACATTCCCCCCCTCCAAAAAAAATCATGAATATGGTATGAAGAAATGTCATGAGACAACAGATAGATGGTTGCCATAAAGCACCTCCTTTGCAAGTCCTTTCTCAGTAGGCTTACCAGTCTGATACCATAGAATGCTAAATGCAAAATAATACAACAGTTCCAGGTTCCTGCATGAAGTGCGAAAAGTGAACTCTTCATTTTAAATGGAAAATGTATTTGAAGAAAGAATTGAATCTTACCAAGCAAAGGGAAACTTTTAAAGAGTTATTATGCATAAGAATATTGATAAACAACATACATCTTTTTAATGCGATGAGATGCTATAAGAGTTGAACTATAATGGTTTAGTGATCATATATTGTCACATATGCTGCAATGCTCTATGAATACATCTAACAATTCAAACTAGCCATTTTTTAAAAAAAATGCTACACATGTGCATCCCCACAGAATTACAGTTGTCTCATTAATACTCATTAGCATGGGATGTGCATGTGTGCGTAATACATATATATACTGTAATATATAATATACATAATATACATGTATATACTGTAATATACATATATAAAGGAACAAACATTGCTTTGGGAAATCCCACTAATGAGGGATGGGAAGTTTTTGGAAACTACAGGTGTGGAGGCAGAATACAATGAGTTGTAGTTGTTCTCAGCTACAGCAGCTATATTTTAACACTGAACTCAAACTTTTACATGAAAGTTAAATGCAAGTATGATTGTAGATGGAAGTCACATGTATCTCTCAAGTACCTACTTATATCTATGTACAATTTCACCTGCAAAATGTTAGTCGTTTCCATTTGGTTAATCACCAAGTAGTACTAAAAGAATGAAACCCAATCTATTATAACCAATTATTGACATTTCAGTAGTGGTGTGTTATTATAAAAAATAGCACTGAGACATCACAGTACATACTTAGCAACCATAAGGCTAATAATAGATTTTTTTATGGTAATAGAGGATTTTTAATACAATATATAGAAGCAGAAACCGTATTAGGAAGTTCTGAGGGTTGTGTGGTGTGCTTTTTAGTAGGCCAAATACCACAGTGAATTGTGTTACTTGAAAATGTATCCCATTTCATTCTAGTATGGTGCCTGTGGTGTTGATTGTAGTGTATTTGAATCCTGTAGTAATTTTTCTATCATTAAAAAGGGAGAGGACTAAACCTTTGGAAAATAATGCTAAAACTCTAGTATATCTAAGCAGAAATAATTTAAAATGTGTGTACTAAAGTACATTCCTGAAAGAATTCAAGTTAATACATTGTTATGACAAATGTATTGACCCCGACTTCTGTACAACAGTCGTCATGGATTTTTGAAGGATACCTTAAAAAGAGCAAAATAATTGTCAAAAGTATAGTTTGCAGCTACTGCTGCTTTTTTTTTTAATTACTAGACCTTGCCTCTTATAAATCAATCATGAACAGTTTTCTGTTGCAAGTATTGGGAATATCCTTGAAAGACAGAGCCACATCCAGGGCAACAGTCATATAAGATATATCTCAGCCCACAGAAGGAATGGTGGTGTAGAAATCATCTCAGAAGGGATTCGTCCAATAGTGGGTTGCAATTTATTTTACTACTGGTTCGCTTGTGCGCGCATGTGTAATTCCGCCCACCCACCCATTCAGGTGGGTGGGCAGAGCCTTCTGCTGCCACCACTACTGGTTCGCTCGATCCGGGCCGAACCAGCAGCAACCCCCCTCTGGATCCACTCTGGTTCCCTAGAAAGTAAAGATAAGGCAGGAGAGACGTGCTTTCAGACTTGCAAGATTCTATTCCTATAATTTTATAGCAAAAAGTAGTGTTATTACACATTATTTTGGTTTCTTGGTTGGACTATTTCAAATGGCTGGTAGATGTTCTGTTTAGTTAGTTGGGCTAATAGATCTCTGTAGCTTGACAGTCAACCCCCCCCCCTTTTTTTTTTTTAAATTGTGGGATGAAAAACACAGCACTCCTGAAGATAAGTGTCATGAAATTTACTTATTTTTTGCATTATATATTTTTTCTCTTGAGCACTCAGTAGTGTACTAAAGAGATGGGAGAAAATCTCCCCCCGTTTGATTCTCACAAAAACAATATTATAAGGTAACTATAGTGAGAGTGAGAGCAAGAGAGAAGTGTGAAGTGTGATGGTCTAAATATATTTCACTGAGCTTTTTGCTCAATAGGAACTTATATTTGCAACTCCTTGTTCTCAATTCAGCACCTTAGCCACTATATTGCATTGTTGGTAAGGATACAAGTATTTGATCCAGTGAAATTTGTTTATTGATTGATTGGACTTATATACTGCTCTGGTTTAAAAAGGTCTGCAAGTAACTAAGATAGGATAAGGCAGTGATGGCTAACCTTTTTTGGCTCGCGTGCCAAAAGCAGGGCGAGTGCAGGGGGGTCGTGCATGGGCGTGCCATACCCATAATGCTATGTGCGTGACCTCCTGCTTTTGGCATGTTTTTTCGCCCTCCCCAGGCTCCAGAGGCTGTCTAGGAGCCTGGGGAGGGTGAAAATAGCCTCCCTCCCCACCTCTAGAGACTTCAGGAGCTTCCCTGAAGCCTCCAGAGAGCAAAAAAACGTCCTCAAAAGGCCTAAATCAGCTGGCCAGCACACACATGCGCGCTGGAGCTGACAGGGTGATGCCTCGCGTGCCCTATGAAATGGTTCCGCTTGCCACCTGTGGCACCTGTGCCATAGGTTCGCCATCACTGAGATAAGGGTTCTAGTTAAATTGTCAGAGGCAACTGAGAATTGGAAAGCATTTTTTTGTTAGCTTTTTATGCTGTTTTTGGATCACTGTGGTGTGTGTGTGTCTAAATATGAAGCATATTGTCTTTGCATAATAGATTATTTGAATCATTCCAAAATAATTTACTTATTAGTACTGTTTGTATATGGGATAAGAAACTAAACATCACCAGATGTGGAATTTCAAAATGTGATTTCTTTGTGTTGTAGTTGAAAATTGCATTTGGTTATTTGAAATGCATGAGTAGTTTAGAATGAATTTGATTTCATTTTTTTGTTATTAGTTAAAAAGCCATCTGGGATTCTAGACGAAACATGGGTGGCAATCTCTTTATGACTTGTCAGCATTTTCTGTTCTTGGCAAACATAAGGCAGCTATAGTGTATTGTTTTATATAACTTGTTGTTCTTCCTGATATTTGATTAAAATCTGGAATTTATAGTTAAGCAATGCACATTTTACTTCATGATTAGAATATTTTATTGAATTCCATTCTTTTTCAGAGAAAAGTCTCTAAATTACTGGTAGCTGCCAGGTAAATTCTGCAGTTAAATTTGAGGGCAATAAGTTTGTAATAATATATGCCATTAAAACTTAAAACTTAAATACTGTATCTACTTAGAATTTTGATAACCCTAAATGGATATTTTTTTTAAAATTCTTGAGGCAGAAATCCTAAGAATTGAAAATCACAATCTACTAAACCTGACCTAATAGTTTCTAGACATGCTAAAATTACAACTTCTCAAGAGCACCAAGTTGAACAAGAGTTTTTTAGGGTTATTCATTATTCATGAGAATGAGACGTAAACTTTGAAAGACTTGCTTCATAACCATGAATTGCCGACTTCTGGAATAATGGTTTTGTTACTTAGATTATAAAGTAAACTATGAGCATAATAAGTGTTAAGTTCTGAGAGGCAATGAGTCCGACACAGGCTTCCTTGAATTAAAACAGATTTATTTACAGGGGAGTAGAGTAGATAACTATGTACATGGCAAAAGGCAAAGCAATGAGAGTTTGACAGCTATTTATATAGTAGTATTAGGCGGGAAAGTCCAGACAGTCAGAGTTACATTGTTTCAGCCAGCCACGTCTTAGCCAATCAGGTGCGGCTGGCAGTTAGAGCAGGTGTCTAGGTGTCAGGCAGATTCCCAGCCGGTCGTAACTCGCGACCAGTCGTAAATCAAGGACTCAACAATAAGGAATCTCTTGCAGTTTAGGTCTAATGTACCACAGCACTTTTGGGGTGGGACAATTTTATTCTTTGGGGTGATATTTAAAAGGTTTGTACTAGTGTTTGTAAAACAATAGTGATTAGACTTTATATGGCTGACTTTTGCCTAACAATAACCTGCTATGCTTAACTATATGCTTATGAGTCATAGCTCTCAATTTCTTTCAGCAATTCATGGTCTATGTATTTTAGATAGATCTTGAAAATTCTTTTCCTGGTCTCAGGGTTACATTAAAAATTTAGTCTTAGTTATGGATTTAAAGTGTACCTGGATTTTTTCTTCATCTGATCAGATTATAAATGGAAGGCCTGAACGCTGTCATTTACCAGATAGAAACTAATTATGCTTGACAGCTGTTGCTTCTTGAATATGCTTTTTTGTGTGTGAATGTGTCCTTAGAGTACAATCTTAAATATATTCATACCTATTGTACCTCTCTTGGGTATGATTATACGTGAAGAGAGCATGATTATTTGCAAATTCGAAGTTCAGGGAAGATAATTCAGTAACTCTCGATGCTTGACTTGCATATGTTTATACAGAAAAAGGCTATTTTTCAAAGTCAATAGAATTTCCTCATTGCTCATTTCCTCATGATTAATCAAGTGACATGGACTTAATTCAACTTAGAACATAGTATGTATACCATACAATTCAAATCTTTGGTTTGAATTCTTGAATTCTCTTTAAAAAATGTGTAGTACTTATATAAAAAATAGGTAACGGTTAAAGCCAGTGGTGGGATTTAATTTTTTTTACTAATGGTTCTGTGGGTATGGCAGGGGAAGGATACTGCAAAATCCCCATTCCCTCCCCATCCCACTAACCTGCTTTCCAGCTCTGTTCTACTGTTCAGGGAAACAAAAGAAGATCAGGTGGGAGGCAGCGGAGGTGGGGCCAGCCTATTTGCCAGTTCTCTGAACTACTCAAAATTTCCGCTAAAGGTTCTCCAGAATCTGTCAGAACTGGCTGAATACCACCTCTGGTTAAAGCTCTATGTTGCATAATATTAGATAAGTTAATAAATTCATCATCCAACCATTATTGAATATATTATTAATGATATATGTTTCCATAGAGCAAAGAAGATTTATCAGAATAATTAATTTTAAGTTTATGTGAACATCGGCAGTTTTGCAATGGGTCAATTGGTAGTTTTGGGTAGCTGGTGGTTTGTCTTAGAATCTATGATCAAATTTCTAATTATTTTTGGAGGGTTATTTTAATGGATCCTGAACAGAACACCAAAATTTTATGTGAAAGAAACAGATTAGTATGAGACATAGCACCCCTTGGGTAAAACTACTTATCAATTTTATCTTGCAATATGGTTATTCTGTTTAATACCTAACTTCAGTTAAATATCTGGACAAGAAAATGTTTAAGCATAGTATTCTGCCTATAATGCTCAAATCAGTATTAAGCCATTTGAAGTTTTAGTCCCTTAAAATACTTGGCAAAGAATAAGAAGAAATTCTTATTCAGAATTTCAGGAAAAAAAACCTATATACCAAAGAACAGTTTTTCCAGAGACAGATTTGAGTTTTGTGATTCTATGGTGAAAGTAGCATAGTAATAAGAAATTGTGTTAACTGTGTGTTAACTGTGCATACCACCGATATAGTCACATGCAAATGAAATGGACAGCTATATATACTTAATAAATAATAACTGTAGTATCAAACAAAAAATATTTCATACATGTTCTCTTTCACTGGAAATTATGTGCCTTAGTAATAGTGAAGTTACTGGTTGACAAAAAAAGCCTATTGGGATACTGACAATACGTTATTTCTTTTGGGGTGTACACTTATGTATTACTTGTAGGTCTGCTATGAGTTAAAGATGAGAACTCATTTTATTAAAGAGATTGAGGAGAATGCAAAGCTGATTATTGCATTTGAAGGCACTTCATTTTATAACCTTGCATCTTTGCATTTTGCTTTTTGCTTTTGTTTGGTATTTTGATACAGTCAATTGACTAGTAAATGAACATGAATATAGGTGCAAACATATTTGTGCATTGGCATGAGATTTGAAACTGATAAAGTAATTTAATAAGATAATAAATATAATGAGAATTATTTTTGAGGTGTTTTAATTTGCTTTTTTCAATCTCTGAGTGAATGTTTAAAAATCAGATTCAAGCCCAGATTAATGTGAATGCGTAAAATAAACCAAATATGATAATCATTATGCTTTTCCCTTCTGTGCTGTTTGCTACTATCCAAAAGGAAAAAGAATAGTTAAACTTACAAAATGTATCTGAAAGATCTGATTTTCATCTGTGAAAAATGTTGTTGACCAGACTTTATACACTGTCTGTTGCTTGCTTTTTATTTTGCAGCTGGTTTATATGGAATTGTCTGAACAATGCTGTTTTTGAATACTTTTTAAGAAGAGTTCATCTGATAAAGGAAATTATATCCTGTGATTTTCAACCTACATATGGTTGTTTTAATTTACGCTGTTATATGTCTGACACACCAGACTGAAAAAGGAGTCATAGATTTATCATTTGAAACTATTTCTCAAAATTTCTCAATTTTGGCTTTTAAACCTCAACAGGCAGAAGAAGTTCTTGGATCAACATTGCTAGTTTTAACAGCATGATGCATCCGTAGATTATCTTCTTTCTGTTCGGATTTTTGCCTTTTGGCTCTTGGTGATTTGTATGTATTTAACAGACATTACTTCAGAAAATACTTATTTTCACTGGCTTGCAAAGTGTTCCGCATTTGTTCCAGGTAAAATCATTTTCTTTTGTTCTTTTTCTTTCCTCAACCTCCATTTCTTCCCTCTGGTTATTTCTATATGGAACTGTTTTAGGTGAGAGGCAACCCCGAACCGCAGATCACGTGGTACAGAAATGACCACCTTGTCACAGGAGAGCGCTGTGTAGCAGATTGCAGCGTCCGAGGGATTTTCAGCTTGATGATTAAAGGGGTGAAGGAGGAAGATGGTGGTCTGTATACATGTCAGGCCAGAAATGCTGGTGGGATTCGCCAGGTGACTGTGGAATTGACAGTGGAAGGTAAGAATGTTAGCAATCTAGCACAGATTCCATTCTGGAAGTTGTTTTTGCTTCTCTGCAATGACTTGCCCCATCCCAACTTCCTTTATTTTTTTCCTGATTGCAAAAGCAAATGTGGAAAATTGAGGACAGAATGCCAGTTGGCTACCATTTTTTTATGCCTTGGCTAACTCAGTGGAAGAAACGAAAGCAGCAATTGAAAATGCACACGTCGAAATGTGTACTTGCTGCAGAGAGTTTGAGGGACAAGGTCTTCAGCCAGGAGGATAAATCAGGAGCAATAAATCTGTGTTTTCAGAAAACAACATCTCTTCAAGATAGGCTGTGGTGACTTGGGCTATTGGGACCTGTAGAGTTTCAATATCTGGAGAGCTATAGATTACCCTATCTTAATCTAGAGATAACACTTTTGAACCTATTGCCTTTGAGAGCTTGAAGGCTTTAAAAGGAAACTGAATTCATGGAGGACAGGTCAACTGAATACCATCTATCCCAAATACACAATCTCCCCTCCAAGATTTGAAGAAATATGCCTCCAAATACCAGTTCTCCAAGAGGTTTCAGTGGCCCCTGCTTGTGAGCACCCAGGGGCATTTGACTGGGAACAAATTGCTGAGTTGAGGTGTGCCTAAGGTCTGCCTTAACTTGATCCAGCAGGGCTATTTTTACGTAGAATTCTCATCTGCAGGATACCAAGTGGAAGACTACTTTGGTGTTTCAAAGCAAAGGTTAACCTAAGGAATTTATAACAATTACTTTTAGGGTTAGGACATGGTTATCCTCTTACCACTTGCCTAAGCATCTCTAGAACAGTGCCCCCAACATTTGGGCACCAGGGACTGGTTCGGTGAAGAGAGGTTTTTCTGCAGACCAGAAGGGGCGTGATTTCGCATGCTGCCTGCATCCCATGGATGGGGCTCCACTTGTTTGCACGGCCTGGTGCCTGTCCAAGGCCCGGGGGTTGGGGACCCCTGCTCTAGAAGAAACCCATGATATGATTTGATGTGAGGACATTTTGGTTCAAATGTCAGACTTAACCACTATGATTTCTGTTGAGATAAGCATAGGTGATTATTTACAAAAAATTGCATTAAATGGTACTAATGTTTTTCAATATTTTATGCTGCCTCCCATATTTTACAGAAACTCACTGAATTTACCATTCATTAAAGTTCATAAAGTTAGTTGCTCACTTCCAGTAGATGGTGCTGTAGACTCACAACATAATATCTTCCATCCTGACTTAAACATTTTGGTCGGAACGTGTTTAATTGTCTTAGATATGTTAAGGTAATAGATGCAGGCAGGTGAACTAAATATGGCTTCAGGTTAGTCATTTGAAATCAAATAAAAACTTGTTACTGAAAAACTGTTAGTAATTTTTGAAATAGCAAAAACAATTAAGTAGTTCTATTTGTATGGTTGGATAAATGAGATAAAACAACATTTCAGTAGAAATTTCTTATTTTAGTATATATGACTGTAGCTTGGACTGCTTCTCAAAGTACTCTGCAGCAAATAGTTGTTTGTGCCCTGCCATTATTTTACCTCTGTTGTAAGGTACAAATTAGCAAAACCTGATTAGATTACAGTAGATGTAATTTTTTTTTAATGGACAAATACGTTGTTTTGATATATCGAGATATATAGGGTCCCAATGATTTGTGGTCCTGATAAAGTATTTTTTTTATGACTGACCATTTTTCTGTTTTGTTTTTTTAAGGAAAAGTTTTGAAGAAATACAACTTGCCTTCCAGTTCCAAAAGTTCTGGGTAAGAGTTTGGGCATTTATTTATATACTTAGAGCAGATATCTATTCCGTAACATGCAGAGCTTTTGAAGTATCTAAAAAAGGCAAGATTTTCTGTTTGGCTTTAGTCATAATAATTCTGCTGCTTTCAAAACATTTCATGGAACCATGTATTCATGACAATGTCAATATGTTTTCCTGTCTAGCCTACCTAATGTTGCAAATCTGATTGTGTTGTATTTCTTCTCCTTCTTATACTCTTATGAATTAGGGAGGACTTCTTCCTGAGCCATTTCCAAATTATCTTGCTTGTTTGGACTTAAAAAAAATTGGCTCCATTTCCCTAGGTCAGAAGTCAGCAACCTGTGGCTCTGGAGCCACATGTGGCTCTTTCATCCCTCTGCTGGTCAGTAAAAGGAAAAAGGATGCCGCGCTAGGAGGAGATTATGCTGGGGGAACTGGACTTCCGGTCGGTAGATGAAAAAGGATGTAGCACTAGGAGGAGACTCGATGGTGGGGAACCAGACTTCCGGTTGGCTCCAGAATTGAATGGGAGGCTATAGAGAGAGAAAGAGAAATACAATAGGCAGGTAGGGAGAGAGAGAGTAGGTAGGTAGGTAAGTAGATGTTTCCAAGTGTATTTATCCATGTGCTGGAGAAGGAAATCACTGATAATGTTCTGTTCTCAAGAACAAGGTGTGGGTGCCGGAATAACTGAGGCGCAGGCCAGGAATAAAGGGCTAACAAGTTTATTCCAAACAGAACGATCTACCAGTAACTCGCGGCTCTTAGGCAGGCAACAGCTGCGGCTGCCATCTGACTGATGGCTCCGCCAATGAACTGTCAGGACCTGTCCCGCCAAAACTTGTAATGAATTGCGCATGCTTAAAACACAACAGAAGGGAGAGACGGTAAAGGAAAGGAAAGGAAAGGAAAGGAAAGGAAAGGGAAGGAAAGGGAAGGAAGGAAGGAAGGAAGGAAGGAAGGAAGGAAGGAAGGAAGGAAGGAAGGAAGGAAGGAA
>JAPKID020006742.1:0-10523 GCA_026931265.2 Tropidonophis doriae | reverse complement strand
ACCCCCGATTTTCGGTTGACTTTTTTGGGTTTCAAATGTCGTCTTATACGCCGGAATATACGGTAGTCACTTTAAATCTTTCCTTAGTTCAAAACAGAAATGGAAAAAGGTTGCTACAAGAAATATGTGCACTATTATTCACTGGATGTAAATGTTAATTTGCACAATTCCTTATAGTTGGCAGATTATGCATGGATTATGACAATGAACAATGGCTATGTTTTATTAAAACCTATGACTACAGTTTGCTGTTATATTTAACTTTGTATACTTATGCACATGTATGAGAAATCCTTAGCTATATATATATATATTTGCTATTTAATCAGCCTGAAAAAGAGATGTAGCTATTTTAAATAGCTGACTTCTTGGCAATGCCTTTTTTTTTTTTTGCAAGCTCACACCTAAACCCAAACAAATTTGGACTGCTTTCACTAAGAGCAAAGGGGTGTTGTGTTCATGCACAGTGTAACCCCTTCTTTCAAATAACCTTCAAATATGTATAATGCTAATATTTATAGCAATAGAATAAAATAGAATAGAGTAGAATAGAATAGAATGGGATGGGATGGGATAGGGTAGGATTTTTTACTGGCCGTGTAACTGGATACATAAGGAATTTGTCTTTGATGCATATGCTCACAGTGTACATAAAAGAAAAGATATATTTGTCACAAATCATAAGATACAACACTTAGTCATAGTGTAAATCAAATCATACTAGGAAACAATCAATATAAATTGTAAGGATACAAGCAACAAAGTTACAGTCATACAGTTATATGTGGGAGGAGATGGGTGATAGGAACAATGAGACAATTAATAGTAGTAGTAATGCAGATTTAGTAAATAGTTTGACGATGTTGAGGGAATTATTTGTTTAGCAGAGTGATGGCATTCGGGAAAAAACTGTTCTTATTTCTAGTTGTTCTGGTGTGCATGTAGATAAATACCTTTCTACCCAGCAGGCATGTAGGGATTTTTCTCTGAACATAACAGATCTGTAATTTAACATGGCCTTCCCTAAACCTAAGGATACGTTGGGACTACATCTTCTCTGGGAATTCTAACAGTTATTCTAAACAAATTTAGAGCTGACCTTCAAGAAGTATTAAAGAAACATTAAGGAGGGACTTGGAGTAGAGTTTTCACAATCCAAAGATTGAAGAAGAAACTCAGAATATCTTGCCTTGGTTTTCTTTACTATAAAAGAGAGAAATTTGAAGAAGCTTTCACAATTCTGTTATCATACATTGGAATAATAAAGTAGCATGGAACCCCCAAGGTATCTGTTCTTGAGTGGCCTACTGATAGTACTGCATAATCCCAATACATCTGGATAATACCAGGTTGGGGAAGCTGGGCATTACAGATAGAATTTAGTTGGGAAAATTCAATCATTTACTTTGGATTAATAATTTTAATTGCTTTGTTTCTGATAGGGCTCTAATCAAGTAAGCAGCTGATGTCAAGCTTTAAATACCTAGCTATTTTATTTGCTATTTCATGGTTGAGTGAGCATGTGTCTGAAGAAATAACAAGAACTGGGCAAAGCAAGACTGATTTATAATTTCAGAAATAGAATTTGAAGCCCCTTACATCTATTTCCTAAATGAACTCTAATTCTCCAAACACATTTCAAATTCTTAAAAAACAAATCCGACATGCTTTTTCAAAGAAATAACATGCTGTAGTAAAATAAATAAATAAAATAAATCAGTAAGACTTGAGCCCTTTAAAGACTAACAGCTGACTCACAGCACAAGGTATCATTCACTGCTGAGCTCAAAAGGTTCATGAAATACATGAGAACAGTATTATCAGCTACAGAATGGCCATGAACAAAATAATTGAGCTGATAACTCAAACATCAGCCAATTAAATTATTGGGACTTTTTTTAAATAGATCCCAGTTTAAATGGCAGAAGATAGAAATGATCATCTTGTTATCCCATGCGCATATCCACATATCTCCTGACTCAACAGTGCTTCACTGGTTTTACAGCAGGTTATAAATGACATGTGTACCTAACATACATTTCCTCCCATTTCCAAATCACAGCTAACTTCCCATTTAATCGACCAATGTGGAACTTGTGTTTTCTACCTTCTCTTATCACAGGTCCTGCTGAAGGCACAATTTGTCACACTCTGGCAGTAACTATGGTGATGATGCCATAAGGAAGACAGATCTGCCCAATTCCTAATGGCCGCTTACAGCTGTACCATACATACTTCTTCTCCTTTCCATTGGATCGTCTTCCATGCCCACTTTTGGTTTGCCCTGCTGAACTGATATCTGGCTTCTCTTCCATAATGTATGTTAAATGCTCTTGTGAGAGGCACCGATAAGAGTGATAGACTTTGCTCTCAACTTTGCTGTGAAAAAAAGCTTGAATCTGCCATTGATGTATTGCTAATCACCATTATAGATTCATACTGTATTTCAATGCAAGAAATTCCCAGAAACCACAACATAGAAATTTTAATAATAATAATAATAATAATAATAATAATAATAATAATAATAATAATAATGATGATGATAATAATAATAATAATGATGATGATAATAATAGACATGAGAAAAGCTTTTCATTGGAACTCTGTTGGATACCCAGGAACAGTGGTGGACAGTGATATTTCTGCTGTCATTCTCCATAGTGATCTCTGTGCTGCTAATACATCATTCAATCATCCGCCAGATATATTATGGCTTTAGTGTGCTAAAACAAAGGTGTCTCGATATGGAAAGAAGCAGTGGGGATCATTGAGAATTCATCCACTAAACACTCTTCAGTTTCACTCTGATTCCCAGGCATTTCTTTTTTCTAGCCAATAGAAGAACTGAGACTGGAATTGCCACAAAGACTGGTATCCATCACTGCCTATGCAAGGATCTTCCTGCTGTCTCCCAAGGTCATTTCCACATACCACCACATCACCTATTCAGTTATTCTTAGCACTGCAGCCTTGGTGAACATTGCAAGATACACTGGAATAAGTGGAATAGGAAGGTACAAAACGAAGCTGTAGGGAGTACAAAGAAAGGGAGCCAACTCCTTGCTGCAACAACCATACATAGGTAAAGGTAAAAGGTCCCCTCACACATATGTGCTAGTAGTTCCTGGCTTTAGGGGGCGATGCTCATCTCTGTTTCAAAGCTGAAGAGCTAGCACTGTCCAAATACATTTCCGTGGTCATGTGGCCAGCATGACTACACGCCAAAGGTGCACGGAATGCTGATACCTTCCCAGCAAATGTGGTTCCTATTTTTCTACTGTATTACTTTTCTACAGTTTTACATGCTTTCGAACTGCTAGGTTGGCAGAAACTGGGACAAGTAACGGGAACTCACTTTGTTGTGTGGCGCTAGGGAGTCGAACTGCCGAACTTTCTGATTGACAAGATCAGCATCTTAGCCACTGAGTCACCGTGTCCCCTTAACCATACGTAGATACACATTTTGATAGATTTACACCAACAGCCTGGCACTTCTGGAAACCTGAATGTGGCACAGAGCATTTCTTTCAATTGTCCACGCTGTCAGACTGCTTACTCCACGATGATCTTAAAGACAGCGATGGGTGCTTGTTTTTTCCTGCCAGGAGTAGGTGGGAGTAGGAATGCAGGTGAAAGAGAAAGGAAATCACCAGCAGCTGCACCTTAATTTGGTTTGTATAGAACAGTCATGAAGGCACCAGTCAGCTCCCTTGTGGTACAGAATAGAGACCGGCTGTGAGGAGAGAATGAATTATGCTGGGGTGCTTTTGTTAATCAAGTTCTCTAGATGGCCCTGCCGTACAGTTCCCACAGAAGTTTCTTTACTTAAAAATAATGTCAGTGTGAGCTTTGAATATTGCCGTTTCTAATGTCAGATTTTGTCTTTATTACTTTGCACAGAAAGTGGGCTATGCAGAATGCATTAGATTACTGCTGGCTAATGACAACCTAAATCACATTGTTTATACTGCTGTAAACCAAGCTCATTATTTTGTGGAAACATAAACCCATTGATAGATCCTAGCTGCCTGTTACAGACAACATCCATGGCCCTGATTTTGGAGAAGGAAAAATCATTCCCTAGGATATTGCTGGAATGGAATTAAGTGAATAACTTTAAAAAAATTAGGGTGTGTGTGCAGCACATACAGTACATTATTCATCGTATGCATCATTCATGAATGGTATTTACACTGTAATCCACCATCGTGCACAGAAATATTTCAATAAACTGTCTTAATCTGACCCATAAATACCAGATTACTTTTTTTTAAAAGGTTGAAAACCATATACATTTTTTTTTTAAAAAGCAAAGACACCATCACGTTAAATTTGACTTCTGGTAATTACAAATATATATCTACACAATTTACTTGGAAACTGGACCTGACAGCAAGCCATAAAAACACCCACTTCATTCTGAGTTTACTTCCTAAGAAACAAAATATTAATTTCCAGTGTTAAATCACATTCAGAAGGAATTCTGGGAGTGTACTTGGCAAACTCTCTCACACATCCTGTGGCCTTTTTTTATTCTGGACTTCATTTGCTTAGCATAAAGCAACTGAGTCCACTATGACGTTAAAATATAGATTAGCTTTTTAATTATTCTGTCCTGCCAGGATGCCTTTCAACTCATATTGCAGGGCTGAATTCTACAATGTTGCACTACATTTTTATCCATATTGGCTGTTAGATGTACAATGCAAATATTGTACAAGCTAATTTGTATCCAAGTCTGGCAAACAAAAAAAAAGGAGAAGGCAAAGTTCCAGCTAATTAAATTGCTCATTTGGAGACATGTTTTAAAACCAGGGACAGGATGTTGGACATTTGGCAGTTTTCCTCTGATGTTTTTCCATGCAACTGATACTCTGAAACTCTTCATAATCTTGGAAACCAAATTGATTGGTTAAGAACGTGGCGTACCCTGCCTCATAAGAGAAATCAATTTCAAAAATTATGAAGATCTCAGCCACATCCCCCCCACCCCCCACCCGGCCGGTCCATGCACCAATGCCTGCCACGTGCCAGACACAATAACCCTCTGGATTCCCTCGGCAGAGGTTGTGATGCAGGAATGCTGGCTTGCATTCCAGAAGCCCTTTGCAACCATCCCCATGGCTTCAGCAAGAAGAGGCATTTCAGAAAGAAAGCCAGCCCAGGCACTCGGCCAAAGTCTTGAATTATAACACATAATTTTGGAGGAATTAGGGTAGCTGGCTTTGCATTCTAAGCGATCAACGGAAGCAGAGGAGCAACAATCCTTTTGCCACTGGAGACGCTGCCTTTTGAGAAAGCTACAACCTCCTAATACCTCGTTATTATATTTTCTGGCTTTGTTCCTCATGCCCAATTGGGATGCTCCAGTTATTAAAACTGCACTTGTTAAAATGGTAGCCAAGTAATGCAAATACGGTATCTGCAATTGAAGCTATCTTTACAAAACTGGCTAATATGTTAACATGAAAAAAGTATATCTGAGAGACCTGTACAGCGCTCAATTCATGCATGTGTGTTGGGAGCAGAGAGCACTGTTGTTTTGTTTAAAAATAACCAGAGTTGATTAAATCTTTCAATAAGGGTTTGCTACCTTCATATTTTACTCAACCACTGCATACTGTTTGATCTGACAACACAACGGACAAAGCTAGAAGCGGGAAGGTCAAGAGAAAATGCATTTTTTAATCTTGATCTTTAAGTGACTTTTCAGTTGTGTTGTAGGACGAAGTACCCATGACAAGGTATTTTTGATTAAAAAGAAATGATATGATATGGAGTAATACAGTACAGGGAGGCAGCACACACACAATCAGTTGAATTATACTATGAAGGTCACTTATGTGTCAAGAAAATTGTAGGGTCAACATTGACTCAAATATACAGAGAGAGATGCGGAGAGAGAAACACAAGATTGCAGGAATATCCAATAGATAATTCTGAATATACAGTTGATCTAAGTAGTCACAGACTTCACAGGACAGCTGCATATCAGGATGAATTCATCAATCAATCAGCCCAAAATAATTCACCTACAAGAAGCGCCTCTTTATGAGGAAATATTGGGTTAATGCTACTACTGAGTCCACACATATACTCCATTAACAGCTATAGTAGTTACTAATGGTTCCCTGCTAAAATGTCCTCCATAAATTAATTTATTTTAAATCCAATCCGCTTTCCAAACTTAATTTTCCTTTCCCTATACACACATACATACCAGTGAATGATTTCAGGAGAATAAGAGAGAACGTATGTAACTCAAGGTTGAAATGAGGGATCCTTGGTGCTCAGCCAGACTGATGATGTTACCTAGTTTGGGTAATAAAATTTCTGCAAAAAAAATAACCAATCTCAGAGAGCACCAAGGACTCCTGACTTCAGGATTATATAATTTGCATTTATATGTTTAACACTACTGTACTTCAAGACTTATGGTAGGGTGAATCTCTTTGTTCAAAGTCGTTTCACAGGCATTACTGGAATGAAATTATACAAATCTGGAATCTTCATTGCCATTTCTTTTTAACAGAATGAATTAGTAATATTTTATTCCAATAATTTAGAGATGATGTAGGGATTGACCCTGTGGGTTTGAAGATTTTCAAAGTATTGAAGTTCCTCTAAATATCAGAACAAGGAATTAATTTACTTATTGTTTCAGTTATAACTAAAAGATCACAATTTGGAGAATCATGAAAAGTTCTACTGATGATATTACAGAGTCTTATCAAATAGTTTAAAAAACATTTTTTAAAATTGACTATTCTATTTTGCTTTAGTAGCAAAATCAGGGAATAATTTTCACACACACACACGGGATGAAATACAATTGGGTCAAAATGAGATCATGAACATCACTTCTCCGCAAAGCATGCAAATCCATTCAGGAACTGTCCAGGTGAACAAAGAACTCAAAGACCTCCCACTCAATGATTCCGTCCACTGTACATCAAGAAGTCCAATTTCAAATGCCAAATGGTACTATTCACTTGATCTAAGCAATATTTCAAACTTCTTCACTTCTAAAGTTTAACATTGGGGTTAGTAACTCGGGCTGCCTATCTTATGCCTTTTAAAGATAGTTTTAAAAGATATTTAAACACAATCTACAGAGTATAAAATGCACCGGAGTATAAGATGCACCAAGATTTTAAAGAGGCAAATTTTTTAAAAAAAGTTTATGCATTCTGCAGATCTCCCCAAAACAACCTGTTTTTTGCAAAAATGGACCCGTTTTTTTGAAAAGACCTTTAAAAAAAAAAAAGAGCATGAATAGACTTTAGGAGGCTTATATAGTGCTCCTGGGGGCTGGGGGGGAGACAAAACTGAGCAAAAAAACCGGGCTGTTTTTCACTCATTTCTGCCCTCCCTAGCCCCCAGGAGCACTCTGAAAGCTTCCTAGAGGCTCTACAAGGACATTTTGGTGAAAGGGGCAGAGTTTTGGGAGGCAGAAAATGCTGTATTCAGTGTATAAGACGCACCCAGATTTTAAGCCTCTTTTGAGGTAAAAAGGTGTATCTTATACTCTGAAAAATATGGTAACTGCTGATCACAACCTAAATATTTATAGTTTGTATCAGAAGACATAATAAATTATTGTTAATATCTATTTAAATTATTTTATCTATTATTTTTGTTTGTCTCATAATTCTTTTCCTAGAAAAGTGTCTAAATTTGCCTTCTTGTTTGTACAGTGTGTAAAAGAACCATTTCTACTTAAATTTGATTATACCTCTAAAATAATATATGATAGATTGATAGTGTGATTAAAGGTAAAGGTTCCCCTCACACATATGTGTTAGTTGTTCCTGACAACACAAGTACTAGATTAGAGGATGAAGTTTGCCTTATGCATCTCTTATCATTTTGGCATCATTGTGATTAGGAGCTAATCTCATATTAGCAATTTTATTTTCATGTTGATCAGTGATCAAAATAAAAGTATTCTATTATATATAAGATAGTACAATTATAATACAATGTTATATCTCCTTTAAAAGTTGAAATTTCAAAACTATTCAATTTATTTGATTTTTATTTCCAAAACTCAATAATTAAGGTATTTTGTTCAACTAGATATCTTTTCCAATTAAAGGATAAAAGCAATTTAAGTTATCAAAATAATTCTGCATTGGATGATTAATTGTTTTTTTCACTCTGGGTTTTTTGAAATGTTTTTGCTAATTTTAATGTTCCTATTTCAGACAATGCAGAAATGAGTTTTGTCCATTTCAATTGGATTGGGGAAAACCCCACTTTGTGACAGTGTTTTGTCCATTTCAATTGGATTGGGGAAAAATCCACTTTGTGACAAAGCATTACACTTTCATTAAAGCATATTACAACTTTTTATCATGTTTCTGACATCTTGACAATTTAACAAATATTTAAACATTTGCAATATGGGCATGCAAGTATACAGAAAGTTCTTGAAATCTGTTTTGTGTTTTACAGCAATAAATCATTTCAAAAACATAACATTGTTGACAATTCACAGAACTCTCTGCTAAGAAAAGGAAGTAAGTAGAAAATGTGTAAGCAAATAATACCCCCAAATCCAACTCATTTTAAATAGCTTTTCAATTCCTGCCTTACAAGCAGCCTCCCAGGGAACGCTAACTCCTAATTTAAGACACCTCCCCCCACCCCCAGAGAATTTTTACATACGAACTACTGAAATAACAAGAGCAACCTTCTAACTCTGGTAATAAAGCACTTCATCTTCCTTTAGGAATATTTTGCAAATTGCTCAGAACATGAATTGCTTTCTCTGAATTGACTCACTGCAACAAATTATATAAGAGCACATGTTTTTCCCAAATATTTCAGTAAAGTAAATTTTCCCCAAACATTAACAGAAATTTCTTTGGAAACTGAGGTCTCCCAATATTAGATTGATGTCATCAAATGCAAATTTTGATTATTGGTTTTATATTACTTTTTATTTACATGCATGTTTTGAATGGTTCTTGTTTCTAATTTTATTTTAAAAATAGAACTATTATGAGCTACATGATTTTTGACAGTGCAGGAACTAGGTAAACCAATAAATAAAATTAAGATTAGTCCCACTGAGGAAATAGTGGTCTTTTAGAAAAAAAACTGCATGGGGGAGAGTTTTTCCATGGGATATTATTTGTGGAGAGAAAGAAGTTAATTCACCCTCTGGGTCTGTGACCTTCCCAATTACTTTGCAAGCTAACAAAAGCCTCCCATTGTTTTAAGAGAAACCTTTTCCCCACCTGTCTATGGAATATGAGAATGTGACTGCACTGTAGGGAGATTAGAGAGTCTTATTACGGTGGCTAGCCTATGGGCTGCCACTCACCAATCTATGAAATCATCTAAAGATAGCGTTTTTCAAAATATTACTGAAATAGTAGCATGTCTTCAGAATTTTGGTCATCTTATTCCTGAATCTGTCCCTCAGTCTCTATCTTTTTAAGAGAAAAAATATATACAAATGTCCAGCAAAATCAAACAAGTCCCTTCACTGTCTATAAGAGAAGTTATTCCCCACTCGTATTCATTCCAGTGATAGTTCCACTTTCTGCAATGTATGAAATGCTATTAAAAATCTATGTGGGTTTTTTTAAAGCCAGGCCTGTCCCTCTCTCTCTCTCTCTCTCTCTCTCTCTAATGACTGCCTTCAAGAAAATGTTTCATTCTTCTGGCCATATATTGCAGATTCAGCTGTTGTATCTAAAACAGATTTTGGCCAGCTGCAGCATACCACTGTATTTAATTAATTAAAACAGTACTGCAAACTGAAGGGCCTGTGCTGTATACGGAATATCCTGAAGTATACAATATCTGTATTTCAGTGCTCCATGCATTAATTGTAATTTGAATTCAACAGTTAGAAGACAATACTGCAATACCAAACTACTGCTCTATTTGCACATTTTCAAAACAGCACCTTAAAACAGAAAGGCCAGGAAAATTGGAGCAATTTGTTCTGGCATTGTACAAGTAAGCTTTTGTACAGAATAAAGGAATCTAGATGGTGTAATTCTTTTTTAAAAAAAGAATGGTGAGGAATTGTAATTAAGCAGAAAAATTGCAAAGAATGTATTTTCTACAGCTATTGTAGATATTGTATAAAATGGATATTATAATCACAATACTGTATGAATATAGTATCTATATCCTATTATTGCCAATTATGCCACCTCAACAATAATCTCATCAGAAAATTCCTTGGAGGAAGATATTTCTACCTCTCTTTCTTAATCTTCTTCTTTCTTCTGTTTTTATTCTGTGAAGTCAAATTTTCTGGAAGCAATATAACTGAAATAAAGGAAGACATTTTCATTTTTCAGTACTGGCTACTGAAGTTATATTTTTTCTCTTCCATCCATATTTAACAGAATAAAAATGCTTTTTGACGGTATCTGTATCTTGTGTACTGCACAAATCGATAATCCTCTTTGGACATCTGTCTTGTTTAGTTTAGTTTAGTTTAGTTTAGTTTAGTTTAGTTTAGTTTAGTTTAGTTTAGTTTAGTTTAGTTTAGT
>JAPKID020006740.1:0-10523 GCA_026931265.2 Tropidonophis doriae | reverse complement strand
GGTCGTTCCATAGAATAGGGCCTGCAACAGAGAAGGCCCTTCCCCTGGGTGTCGCCCGTTGGCATTGCCTAGTGGACAGCACCCAGAGAAGTCCCTCTCTTTGCGAGTGAATCGGCCGAAGGGACGTATGGGGCAGGATGCGATCGCGCAGATAACTTTTTCAAGTGTTCTATCTATCCAATTCCATAAAATGACACACATAAAAACAGAAGATGCCTTCATCACACCATTGTGGCCACAGCCTAACTTTTTTGACCTCTATCTGGAATGATGATTAGGATGATAGCAGACTTAACAGTGCAAAGAGCTGAAAAATAATGAGCCACCAATTGTATTAAGAAACATTTTATTAACAAAACGGTAAATTCCACTTGCTTAGCATTTCCAATAATGGATAAATTGGCCTTGCAACAATTAAAAAAAATTGTAAATATCTATCACAGAAAGCACTATAAGGTTAAGGGCTTCTGACCATTTTTTAATAATTTGGGAATGAATAATTTCACATATTCTTTTAGTGTTTTGTTAAAAAAAAGACAACACAATACGGTAATAAAAAAAACCAACCCATAGCCGTCTTATCCCAGCAGAATCCTAGGTGTGTTTATGCAGTTGTCCCAATGACTTAAGTAGGACCGATCCCTTCCCCCCTAATTATGCATAGGATTGCAACGTTAGTCAAACAAATTAGATTATTATAGAGATGGTATTAATGAATTTGTTATGCAATTTTGAAAAAAAAACAATAGTGTTTTAATATAGCTACTGCAAACATTTGATAAATGCAAAAACTTCTTGCTCATTATTAAATCACAAAATCAACAAGGAAGAACAAGTTGAAGTATCTACTAAAAGCAGCAATCTCCCATCACTTACCCCTTAAAGTAAGTATGTTAATTGCTTGGGGGAAAAGTTGGGTAACAAGTGAGTATATGAAGTCACATATGAACCTTTCCATCAGTGAATACCAAAGATTAAATTCTCTCTCTCTCTCTTTCTCCTGATGATGAATAACCATTCTTCACTGATGGCGTGCCAGGTTTCTGCCATGGTTATAATGCAGGATGAACCTATTCCTGCCCTCCCCTCAGCAAAAGGTAGTAGATACAAGAACAATTGGCCAAACAATTTTGGATTATCTTGAGTGCAACATAGCCTTCAGATAGTCACATGCGTCGTCCTTTCTTCTCATAAGCCCTTGATACAAAGCACATTATACAAATCACTTAGCAGTGTTCTACTGTATTTCTAAAGTATTGCTCTGTTGAACACCAGTTCCCAGTCTTTTGCTGTAACAGCAGCAAACAGCATACAAGAAAATACAGTGCCTTGTTGATTAAAGCTAATTTTAAATTCCTTTTTTCCTGTCTGTAAAGTGTGAACAATTCTACTCCTCCCAGGAGGCCTTCTAGGATAAGGCGGATTTTCTACTGAACTATCTTTCCATGTAATGTACTTGTATCTCTCTAAGTAAGATGCTACAGAATGACATATCATTGGGAACCCGGTGCAGCAGTCATTTTGTTGTTGTTAATTAAACCAAACTTGCAAATCTGTAACATAGGCATGTATATATATAAACCAGAATGTTTGTAATGTTTATACATATATCTTTGCAGAGAATCCTAGATAATGTTTTTTTTTAATCAAACCATTGTACTCATTACCTTAGAAGAAGAAATTCTTTTTCAAGCTCAGGGTAAGAACTGGTTAACTAAAAACAAATTAAAAGGAGAATCATTCCTCATTTGACAAAAGGTGCAACTTTTGCTCTTGTTTTGTACAGTTTATTTGAGAACATTAGTATTTTTCCCAATTCAGGTTGCTGTAGTGAGAGGAGCTAGAGTACTTTAAAGGACATATTTCTGAATTTCTTTACCAACCAGCTCTCTAATGATATACTACAAATAAAAAGCAAATGATAATAAAAGTTAAGGTGAAAGATATCATGGAATTCAACCTTTTTTCTCAATTCCTGGACAAATAGCCAGAAAGTTGATATAGAGTGTAAAGGTCACTTAAATCAGCAGTTGTTGGATTTAATGGGGTAGGAAGAGAAAGGAGCTGAAATCACATAATTGTGAGCGATCTTGCTAATGTATCATAGGAGAGGATAGACAATTGGAGAAGAAAATTATGATGTTTATATCTATATATATTTGCTTTCTAAAGTCCACTTCTTTCATACAAACTACTAAAACTGAACTGCAAAAGAAGAGAGGCTGTACAAGTTAAGAAGAAAATTAGCTGACTCTTATATACATTCATACACATCCTGTTTAGTATATTTACTACACTGTAAATTAAAATCAAACCCAGGAAGGAAGGGAAGAAGGAAGGGAGGGTGGGAGGAAGGAAGACAAGAAGGGAATAAAAAGTGTGGCAGTTTCTCATGGCTGTAAAAGTAAACAGAAATGTTGGTTGCTCCAGATGTCATAAAACATTCTATACCTAGCAACACTTAGAACATTGAGTTTACCAAAAATGGTTGAAGAGCAGATATAGTTTGCATTTTCTATACAACAGGCTAGAAAACATCACTTATCACAGTCCAGAAAGCACATATAGATGTGTTTTTAATATAAACATAGGTAATAACATACTAAGCGTGCATGATTTTTTTTATTCCAATGATCGCATCTTTGCCCTCAGTTTAGGATTTGTTGGTAATGGTGTGTGAAAATAAGCCTTATATTTCATGTATTTTGTTTCTTTGTTTATTGTTATTTATTTTTTTTGAAAATAAGGCCGCTATTTTTTTTTTCCTCACAACCATAAAGGGGCATTTTTCAAAAATGTTTTCTTCTTTTGTTTTTAAATGTGGTTTATTCAGAAAAGCCAGCACTTTACTTCAAACCCAAGCTCCAATCATTGTTTTGTTGCACCAGTTGGCAAGCTCAGTTTCAACCTTTGCTTCTTGAGGGCTTGTGTCAAATGGCAAAGTCTTGTCAGGTAATCAGGTTGACTTACTCCTCAGGAAAGTGCTAGCACTTTGGCTAAATCCAGACTCATAGGTAGCTTCTCTACTGTGGGTGTGTGCATGATTTCACCTTTTCTTTGTTTCAGTTTGTCACAATTTGTGTTGTGCTGGGTGATGTTTTGGAGTAATACTCTTTGCCTTATGAGTGTGCAGTAGTACCAACATCTTCTTCAGAAACATTCCAGCAACATAAAGATGGCAGAGTAAATGAAAACACTGTGAACGTAAGGGGGTTTACTGACTCCCGTTTCAGAGAAACCAGAGTATGAAATGCTTATTTCATTTTTTGTCATTCCTTGTTTTGTTAAAAGTCTTTCCTTTCTGTTTGCATTCCCCATATTCCTTTCCCCATTTTTTTTAACTTTGTATGTGCTTCATAAAAAGTAAAGTAAATAAGTTTTGTTTTATGTCTCAGATAAAATGAAGACTATTTCTATACAATTGTTCTTTCCAGTTGTTGGGATCAGACATAGTACTCCTTATCCTTGTTTTTCTTATTTTTGCTGGAGCTTTTAGAGCTGTTGGGTTGCTTTTCCTTAATCACAGCCCCGTTGGACTGTGCTGAGTTACTGATGTAGTTTCGACTCTCATCAACATGATAGGAGCCTTCATCTCGGTTCCTGTACTTGTACATAGCGTAGAGCAGGATGAGAATGCACAGAGCAGCTGCTGCTACGATCCCAACCACCATGCCAGTCGTGCTGCTGGATTCCCGAACCACCTCTTCTGAACTTGGATAGCCTCCCCGTCCTGGTTTGGTGGGACTTGCTGTAAGCAGATGATGGGAAAAAAAAAACATTTATGTAATGCAAAGCAGAAAAATCACCTAAACATTTTCTGACTGTAACTCTATCGCTTTGGAAAGCTGGTTTCATTTTAGGATTCTGGGATCAATCCTGGAAAGTTGGGCAAATCAGTTTTCTCTCTGTCACACCATTCCCCAAGGAACTATCGGGTTCAGCGAATCAACTTTACATTATGCTGATCTGACTACCTAGAACTTTCTAATCTGTTTAGAAAAGGCATTTTACTGCAGTCTTTCAAAAACTGCACAATTTCATTATGCTACTAGAGAACGAATATTAGATTCTGCAAGTCTATTGCATATGATCTTTGTCACTTATTAAAAAATAAAAATCTTGAAATCAGTAAAATAACCATTAGCCTATGAATGCTTATACATGTAAAGAAAGCATTTATTACTGGTAGAAATATAATATATGAGGAATAAATATTCTACCACAGCATGCATGCATGTATGTATTTTTAAAAAAACACAAGAAAACTAAGAAATGAAAGTGGATAGGAGCAAGAAAAATGTAAGAATGGCTTGGAAAAGATAAAAAGTCGATAAAGAAGCGTGTGCACCACACATTTAGGGAGGAAAAGAGATGGAAAGCCCTTGAAAGAAAGGGCGGACTTGACCAAAGCATTTCCGGTGAAGCAAAGGAGTTCCATCAAAGAAGAAAAGAGGGGAAAAGAAACACACAGCTGTGTATATGGGGGAGGAAAAAGAGGGACCAGCGCTAAGAAATGAGCAAGTAAACCAAATAAATGTTGTGGCAAGGGAAGCAATTTTACAATTTAGAAAGGGAACTGCATGTGGAAATTCCCAATATTAGTTTCAGCCCTGAGAAAAAGCCACAGCAGCAACAGTAGACAACTGCATCCACTTTGCTACCACTATCACTGTTTCTTCTGTTTCTCCTCCCTTCTTCCATCCTCTCAAATATTCAGCATGAAGAATAGCCACTTTTTTTTATTCTAAGCCTCAAAAAAACCCCATTCTTTGCTCTTCTTTGTCTTAGATACTTAATGAACATGGTTATTAAAAGTATTTCTTTCCAGTCTAATAAACACTCAGCTCTGACATGCACTTTGTCCTGCACCTGTGCTTTAGCCTGTCCCCCTGTCTTCTCCAGAAGAGATCCACTAGTCTTATTTAAAATATCTTCTGATGCTCAGTAGGATAGTAACAGGTGACAGGGCTCTCCAGGTGATACTTTTCTGGAGATGCCATTTAAAGATCCCCAACAAGGAGTCAAGAAAATTATAAAGAAAGCTTTGGCTGAAGAAGTAGTATAACGTCCAATTCAGCTTGGTAAATTTCCTAACAACACGCTTAGGTGATTATCTACCTTAAGTTTACATAGATTTTTCTCAGGTTTTCTCTTCTAGGATTTTCTAGCCAGCAAACTCTAAGCTTCCATTTCTGAGTTTAGAATGAACTAGGGTGGTTAGAAACCACATCTTTCTTTTAATTTAATTCTTCATTTTATGCCCAGTATTATGTGGAAATTCATCTGAGCTGGATATGTCAACAATTGTTTCATAATTCGCTGTGACAGGATAACTCTATAGGAACAGCTATAGAAAATGAAAATAGGAGAATTATCATGCTGAATGTGATTCTGGAAATTACTTTCTGTTCAAGGAAGAATGGAACATGCTGAAAAGAGATGATGCTACCTGACAGGCTAAATATCATCTTTTGAATGTAGGCATTTTATGCAAATGCTGTCAATTAGATTTATATTAATTGGCAGTACAAAAACAACTTTCAAACTTCTTTTACAGTAAAATGTTCCAACGAATACCAGGTATAAAGATATAAAACTGAAAATTTTACTTTTTCTTAAAAATAATCTGAAACTGCTGGCATTGTTTCACTTTAAGCAATGTTTCACAATCATCTCACTCCATCTGTTTCAAGAAGACAGAACCACTTAATTAACTTGAAGCTGTTCCTGGCATTGTCAGAGTAGTAGCTTCTAATAGGGAAATGGGGTGGAAACTGCAATGAAGACTGTTTTTTTTTAAAATTGCCTTAATAAAAGACAAATAACTTTTTTTAATATTATCAATATTTGTTGTTTTTCACAACAACATATCTAGTATAAAGAACACACCACAAATAATATAGGGATGTAATCATGAATTGGACACTTTCAGAGGTAAATGCTCTATTCATATCTACAAAATCAAAATAAATTTTAAAGAGAAGTGAAGAGTTTTTGTAATAGCCGTGTCTATGATGGGGGAATGGTTATGGTCAAACCAGTCAATGTGTGAAGAACATTGCACCATTGTGATAAGGGCCCTCCCTTTTCTATACATACTTCATGACAATGCATGCCATTTCAAAGGGGCAGAGCAGCCGCAAATGCCCCTACTTGAGTACTGCTTTCATTGAAAAGATGGGAAAACATAGTTGCCATAAATAATAATATACATAGTACATAAAGAAGACACTAGCCTCTTTAGTGCCAGTTATGCCACTTGGAGTTTTTCTTCATGTGTCTGAAATAAACTGTAAATGTTATCAGTTTTTCAACATTCCTGAGAAGCTGTTCTGCGATGTTAGAGCTACTTCAGTGGCACAGTAAGTCTACACTTATATTATCCAACCCATACACCTGAATGTTTAACTTCAATGAATGCACTATAACTGAAGTAATATGACCCTTGTTGTAGCCATTAAATTGTCAAGCAAGTCTGAATCAGACTTTGATTAAATTTGCTCACAGGATGCTCACAGAACATCTATTTAAAAACAGCAGTCTACTTTGGTTTTCTACTTGAGTTAACTGTTACAGTCTTTCCTGAGAAATAGGAAACATTGTAATTGATAATTATTTTGTAATTTGGGTGATAGGATATATTTGCAAAATAATTATCATAGTTTCCTGAATGCAAACTTATTTTCAGGCCGTGAAAACGTATTCCTTAAAAAGGATTGCCACCAACTTTCTGGTAGAAAGGACATTCAATGAATATAGAACAGTGCCTACCAACATATCTTTATTACTTGGGGGAGGGGCACTATTTAAAAGACTGCTTTATTGTATGTTGAAAAGAAACCAAAATAATATCAGTGGCAGATGAAAAACTGGTAACTAGTCCAGTTCTATAGATTTAAGATGATAAAATGAACAGATTGGAAATAATCTCTTGTGACTGTGATAGAAAGGAACACCTGCAAGTACTAAAGCTATTTGTTTGGCTGGGTGGACGGTTTGGCTGAGGCTAAGTGGAAAGTCATACAATTTAGTTTCTGAGAGAGGAATATAAATATTATTAAGCAGGCATTCTGTCTACAATGCACTATTTTGCATATCATCAGTGAGATGGGTATGTTGCACTTGTTTTCCTTCAGTGTTCTCTCTCCGCTCCCCACTATTATGCAACCTTCTGAATTATATCGTAGACCCTATTGGGCGGGATTGATTTTTGTATTCCTGTTTGCATTTCTATAGCCATGAAATAACTTATGCAGAACAGTCACACTTGTTTAGACTTTTCCACTACATATTACAGGCTTATTATAATTCTTGGCTGTTCTTTCAGGAGGAAAAAAAAAGACTATTGCCAATGTCCATTGTTCATTAATGCTGTGAAAAGAAAATAGGAATTGCAGATTCCTGGAGTGTTTGAGAATTGAGATTAGCAAAAGCTTTTATTAACAAAAATACAGTTTAAGACCTTTTCTTGGTTCATATTCATGCTCTTGCATATATCAAATGGAAATGGGGGGATTAGAAAATTATTCACAAGATTACATATATTTTCTCTGCCTATTTACTCATCAACTTTTTACATGGGGGTATGAGTGGAATTGCTTATTAGTATAGTCTCTGGTAAGCTTTCAATCTGGGAGCAGCTGGAAACCAAAAAGCTTTCTGAGATGTATCACCTTATCTAAACTTCATTTCATCTGGACAGTTATACTCCAGGACGTCTTAGTATTACATGTCTGCAATATATATCTTCTGATGATTTTGCCTTTATACTGTTACTGAAATCTTTAAATAGAGTTGGAGCAAAATTATGATACTAGATACATTTAAGAGGAGATTACTCTTTATATTTTTTAAAAAGGAACTAGGAGCTACAACATCTCCCCCAACTCTTATTAGTATTTGTGATTTTTGAAATTAGCATTTTGAATCAGGGAATATAAGTGATGATTGATTGCTGATATAAATAGGTAATGCTGGAAAGACCTGGAGTACAAGACAGCACTAAGGCACTGATTGTAGCAGCATAAGAACAGGCACTAAGAACCAGATGCATAGAAGCAAGAGTCTACCTGATAACTACAGACAGGACACAAGGTAGAGACTATGCAGAGAGGGAATGAAGATCCCTGGAACCCCTTTGGGATGAACACCCTTGGAATGGTGTGGGAGTAGGAATGGATTTCCACAGGAGGAAAAGAAATTGCAGACTACTCAGAGAAACTTCAACAACCCTCTAAAAGGATTCAGGTTAGATTCAGCTGTCTGCAAAGGATATAAATCCTTCCACTGTCCACTATCCTGTCAGAGCTGAAGAAGCTTTTGGGATGAGAATCGAAACGTCTTCATAAGAAAAAACAAAAAGTCCAGTTGCCTCCTAAAAAAGCACCTTTGGGACAATCATGACCTGGATGACTGAGAATCTCTACAGATTTTTGACTATGCAGAGAGGCCTCAGAGACAGTTCTACACATAGTGGCAGAATGTAGGATGGACTAACATACATTGAGCAGCACAGCCAAGTAGTTTGGCATTGTCTACAGGAATATATGTACTGTGTATAGGCTGGACCAGGACTGTCAAACTCCTGGCCCACGGCCAGATGCATCTCATGCTGGCAATACCTGGTTTAGCAAAGAGGGGGAGGGAAGTCCCAATATGTCACATGACACCGCTGTAATGATGTGAATTTGACACCCCTGGGCTAGACCTTCCAAAGTCCAGATGAGAGATTCCATACAAAGTAATTAAGAGTAAATATGATCTGTGGGGCTCTCAGATACAGATAGATAGCCAGGTACTGGCCAAACAACCAGTAATTATAGGAGTAGACAAAAAGCAGAAGGCATGGGCCACTGGGAGATGCCCAGTTATGGCTTGTGCTGCTACATTTTGAGCAGCTGCAGCTTCTTGACAGATGTTCCCTGGAAAGTGCAATGATTGTCAGCAATTGTTTTTTTCAGCCCTGAATAGTAGCATGCAATATTGGAGATGTGTATGATCAAGAAAATGGAAGACATTGAGAAAATGCATAATGGCCATAGGGCCTGAAAATAAAAGTGTTGTATGGTAGAGCATTGTAGTTACAGAAACTTTTGCTTTTGTAGGAACTTTAACTTGTCAAAGAGGGGAATGGTTGTACACTTAGTTGTTGAAGATAAAGACAGAACTGAATTCAGTTCCCTTCCATTCTTCTTTCCTAGCATAACAGATAAATACCTATGCCTTTTCAAGGACATTATGTATGGACAGAGCATTTGGTAAATCTCCTGTTTTCCTCAGATAGATTGCATGTTAAATAGGCATTACTAATGGTAACCATTCCCTTTCCTGTCATAGAACAGATTTGTTCGTTGTTTTTAATTGAACATTTCCTCTGGATTCAGAGTAATTCCACATTATCATAGAAGTGCAATAATCACTCATTATTAATCAAACCTTTCGCAGCTTCTCAACAAAAAATTCCTGCTATCCCTAAGGGAATATACACCTCAGCAAAAATTTGCTGCTTACTTCAGCTTTAGGTTTATTTTATATGTATGTAACATTGAGAAGGAAGGGAAAATGCAATTGAAGTAGTAAAATGAAAGTTTAGCCCAAGGAAAACTGAGAATTTACTATACTTTTTTGTGCAGTTAATCCACTAATAAAACATATAGTTGTGAAGATTTTTTTGAATTTCCTGATATTCCTAAGAAATTAAGCTTTCTGTTGGATTCTTAATAAAAGAAGTATCTTAAAAGACCACATTGTGTTTGCTTTGGAAATTACAAACATATATTCAAACATATTAATTTGTCGTAATGGAATAACTTTACAGAGAGGTAGATTCCAATGTTTAATGTATAGGAAGAGTATTTGGTACCTGAATTATTTATGGAGGTGGATGTCTCTCCTTTTTTTGGAGGTTTGATTAAGAAAAGAATTCATAGAACCTAGCAATGAGGAATTTACAAGATTCCTTTTAACTGAACAAGAATGACATCAGTGACTTTTCCAATACTATGATTCTAGAATATGGATTCAAGGGAGAGCGGGACAGGAGGCACCGCCCATTTTTTGCTCTTTGTGCTCGGGCCCTTGCGAGCCCTTTCCCCCCCCCCCCGGTCCTCCGCCCTTCGACTCGCATTCATTATTTATTGAAAGGCAGGTGCACAGCAAGCAAAATCAGAGATGATACACAAGGAATTGCTGGCAGTGACAATCCTGATTGGCTATTTCTCTCAGGGACTAATACTAAGCCTTACTTCTAAATAAATCAACAAAATTAATAAATCAGCACAACCTATATTGAACTATAAATCAGCAAACTATAGAAATATAGTGGACCTTTATGTTAACTAAACAGGCGGTAACAGGAGCTCGAAGGGGGGGGAGGGGGTTGTTCCGTTAGAGGGTGAGTCAATTCCTACGGTTCTGGGAGTGGGCAGGGTTGGTGGGGGGCAGCGATACTTTCAGGGGCTAGAGGCTCGGGGTCGCTGTCTACGTGCGGTCCCTTGCTCTGGCCCCCTGCCCCCCCTTCGAGG
>JAPKID020006739.1:0-10523 GCA_026931265.2 Tropidonophis doriae | reverse complement strand
GCAATTTTAAATTGGGGTTTTTAGGGATAAGGGTCTTTTAATATTTTATAAATTTTAGCACGGGGTTAAGTTTAATTTGGTTTTAAATATTTATTGTTCTATTATTGTTCTGTTTTTTATCTTTTAATTCACTGTGCACCGCCCCGAGTCCCTTTGGGGAGAGGGGGCGGTGATATAAATCCAATAAATAAATAAATAAAATAAATAAACATGCATGAGTGAAGTAAGCAAAATTGCACATGCACTGAACCAGCAGTAATGCCAGCAGCAACCCACCCCTAACATACTGCTTCATAATGCTTCACAGCCCTCTCTAAGTGGTTTACAAAGTCAGCATATTTGCCCCCAACAATCTGGGTCCTTTTTTTACCTAACTTGGAAGGATGGAAGGCTGAGTGAACCTTGAGCCGGTCAAGATCGAACAGGCAGGCAGCAGGCAGCAGAATTAGCTTGAAATACTGCATTCTAACCACTGTGCCACCATGATAAGCTGTTGTCACTTTGCAAACATTGTTGGCATTATTTATAGGGCTACCAGATCTAGATTCCTCTACCGGTAGTCTGAAAACTCTTAACTCTTTGCTGATATCGAATGGTCATCTTGATGTTTCCAGCCTCAATTTTGCTAGAGAATTCTAACTCTGTTGCTTCTTTCATCCGTCTGAATTTCTGATCATGAATATGATATTTTAAGGAAATGTTTCTTCTATTTTGTATTCCTTGGGAAAATAGCAATAGATTTAAGGGTGAGACCATAGCTTTGCAGGCAGAATCCTCAGCATCCCAGGGAACAGTTGTGTTTGGGAGAGTCTGCATCTCTCCCAAACATAATCTGCTCTGAAAATCTCCAGGTCTTTCAAAAATCAATAATACTGTCTTGTCCAGTAGTCTATCTCAACATTTGGGAGTTTATACTATGCACGCAACAATTATTTATGAGTGATTTAGGTTGCAATCTAAATCTACACTTGAATAAACAATTAACTAGATATTTGGAATTGTGTGTAACTGTTCAGATATTATAAGAAGGATAAAGAAACATGAATTATTAGGATGGGACTATATATGTTAGCAATGTTATCATGCTGTGTTATAAAATCCAGAAAGAACTCTCACCATTTATACAGTTGAAGTTGGACACCAGTGAAAGCCTTACGCATCCAGAAACCTCACTTGTTCTCTGGTTTCCAATAGGATTCTGAGTACAATTCACATTGATGGTTTAAAACCTTACATAACATAGGACCATGTTACTTGTAGGACTGCCTCTCCTTAATAGTTTATGCCAATCCCATCAGATTGGGCATGTTCCAGGTCTTATCAATGAAGCAGCATTGCTTGGTGGGTCCTTGAAAATGCACCTCTTTGTCATGTACAGACTCAGCCCTGAGATATGGATGAACCCAATCTTGCTAGCTTTCCAGAAAGTCATGGAGATCTGTCTATTTACTTAGACTATGGTGCTAATAGAGCTCAGATGTGAATCCAGGTATATCTTGTTAGTGAAGTTTCTTCCATCAGGGGTCTACATTTGTTACTTGTTATGCAATGGATTGTGATTTAGTTTTCATCTTTTTGCACTAAGAGTGGCTTTTAGAGAGTGGTGGCCATAATAAATAAATGCATTCAAGTTAATGCAGACAAATGTCTTTTGCAGGATTACAGGATGTGTTATATCTATATCTCTGGGAAAAATATTCTAAAGTGTTAAGTGTGTGTGATAAATGCAAAGGTAATAGGGATAGGAGTCAAAGCATATAGTTCAAATATTTTCAGCATCTGAGGAACTTATGCTCCATCTTCCTATGTGGAGTCAATTGGGGAACTTTTGGAGAATCCTAGATTAATTGAGCTGAACTGTCCCCATAAGTATTGATTTTGGAAGGGAACTATGGGTGAGCAGCTGGAGATTTAGTAGTGAATACCTTGGGGAGAAAGACAGGAAGACAAAAGGAAAAGAAAGAGATATAATCCCAGTATTTTGGTTACATCCCAGCTCAGATAAGGCTATCCTTTCCCATGAAACTAACACTGTAATTTCCACAAGCATTCTCTTTCCCTCTCTCCTCCTTTGCTTACAGTATTCCCTTGTTCTAAGAGCTGCAAAAGGGCAGTTGGGATCTAGCCCAAGGGAAGCCTAATTTCAGTCCTTACCTTCTGAACTAGGGAAATTGTGAAAAAAGGGCCATGGGAGAGAATACTAAAACAAGTGCAATAAGAATAACAGAGTTGGAAAGAACCTTGGAAAGAGGGATCCAACTCCTTCCTCAGGCAGGAAACCTTATACCATTTCAGACTAATGGCTATCCAACGTCTTCTTAAAAACTTCCAGTGTTGGAGCATTCACAACTTCTGGCAGCAAGTTGTTCCACTGATTAATTGTTCTACTGTCAGGAAATTTCTCCTTAATTCTTAGCTCCTTAGAATCTTCTTCTTCATGCTGGGAGCAAGGAGCACCAGCCTGAGGAATGCTCGGTGAACCTCAGGATGCCATCAATGACCATTTGAGAGAGTTGAAGGCTCATGGCCTTGGTGATACCCACCTGTGATGGCAAGAAAATTGAACAGCTAGCGTTCTTGCAGTTGAATCTGTACACACATAGCTCTTTCTTCACAAAAGGACCAAATGCATTAATGAAAGACATTATCAGAAGGATATGATTTATTGGTGTGGTTTGCTTCTCTCACTCTCTATGGGGAGATTTATCTGATTGTCCCCAGGGATAAGCTGAACTCTCCTTTACCAGAGAACTCTTCATTAATTTGAGCTGAATGTTTAAGAAGCAACATTTGTTTGTGTTTTAAAATATTTTGTTTGTTTCTCCTGTTGATGACTTTCTGTGCCTGGTTTTAGGGATTGGGGTGGAGTTCATAATAGATGGATCAGGTTGATTGATCAGAAATACTAATTTGGATTTCTCTGAGAAATGTCTGCAACCAGCTGTAGAACATGCTGTATAGCTAACTGGCTGTAAGAATGTTTGTGTGTTTACCCATCGTTGGTACTTAATTGTGAGGGTCCAGAATGTAGAAGAAGTTTACTAGAGATATATAAGCTTAGAAAAAACAAACAAACATCACCAAAGAAAATCCCACTTCTATAGGGACAACACAACTGAGATATTTATAGCTCACACCATTTGATACTTATAAATATTGCAGTAATCCAGATTCTCTTCTGAGCACTAGGAGAACATGTTTGGTCAAAAGAGTCATGAATATTCCCTTTGCATTGGCCCAAAGGAGCAGATGTGGCTGGAGTCAGGGGCTGTTTGACAAAATATAGTAATGTTGAGCATTGTTTGCTTTCCCGTGGGATCAATTGCATAGCAGTTGCAAGGTCAATTTTCATCCAGGACCATCAACTTGCTTCCATTCCCACTGTCATCTAAAATGGGTGTTTTGAAAGCCTCCAGCATAGAGGATTGGCATACCTAGGCATACCTACTATTACCATTACTGCTTAACAGCACTGGCCAAACTGGAGCAGCCATCATTGCTGCAGCCCCCGACAACATCACAGGCAGACAGTTCTGCTATCCCAAAAGCTGCTTTCCTAACCACTCACTGCATCCTCCTTGTACTCCATTTCCACTTCCTAATTAACATGTCCTCTGACATTACTTGGGCAGTAAAACCAGAGAAGCTGTCTCAGATAGAGACAGAAGCATCTAAAGTACCACCATGACTATGTAGAATACTGTGCTTTAAACAGTGCTGTCATTTGAACACTTTGCTAGTGTTTGCATTCACAGATAATCACTGCTTTCAGGGCTTGTGCTATAAAGCTGAATGTTCAGCCTACTTATTTTGCTGCAAACATCATGACCTCCCCCTCACTCTCATGCCCAGCGTGATAGTTCCTGAGCGGATACTTTTGGGGAGAGGATGACAGAGTAATTTGGGACTATAGAGAGTGGCAGCATGCCCCTTGGTGACCTGCATCTGCAGAGATGTTTGTCATTAGGTGCCTCCCTGGCTCTCCTGAGCACTTGAGTAATGGCCCATTATCCCCTTTAATCCTTACAATAACAGAGTCAAAATGTCAATGGGGTCTCTCTTACACAGACCATTGAGCAGGGGGAGGTAGCAAACAACAATCCATATGACTGTAGTATTTGAAAAGCCTAAGGAAAGTGAGAGCTACCAGCTGTCCTGGGACAAGTATATCAGGCAGATCAAGTAGGTATATTGTAACCCAGAAGTAGATTTAAGGAAATCAGTGCAGCATTGAAGATGTTGACTTGGACTTGAATGGCTCCATAAGCTTAAATCAGCCTTCTCTAAACTGGGGCACTTTAGATAGATGTGTGGTAGTATCAACACATCTGGAAGCATTCATATTAGGGAAGGCTGAATTTCAGATGCCATCCTTTGTATGAAATACTAAAGCCATAAATATTTTTTCACTGCACCAAATTATCTTTAGGCTTAGTTTAGCTTCACTATTGGCCCTACCATTTCCCCTTCTGGTCTGGTGGTGGAATGATTTTTTTCACCCATCTGAAAACTGAACAGGTGTAGTTACACCTCTCTAGCACAATTTATCAGGATTAGTCCTTACTGAAAGGTAAGGAATAATTACCTTTTTACTAGAATAATTTACTAGAATAATTATTTACTAGAATAATTACCTTTTTCTATTTACTAGTAGAATAGAAATTCTGAGCATGCCGCTGCAGTGGAAATTACCTTCTGTTAAGAACGAGTTCAGACATTAAATTCATTTAGTTCCAATCTGATATTTACTTTATGGAGTCAGCTATAACCAAATTTGAATTCAGTTAGTTCTGAAGCTTGGGAAATCAAGTTATGAAAAGGGCTCAGAAATACTGCTCTCTGCTCCAGGATTAAAAAATAAATAGCAAGTAATGGATGCATGACTGAAATCTTTTAGATACCCTTATTGGGGCAGTTTCTTGCACGCACATGACTTCAATTAGCTCCAAAATTTAGCTCTATGGTCTAAGTGATTGTGCCCCCTATTTGTCTGCAAAACTTCCTGTACAGGAGTTGATGACATGTGTGGGATGGCCCCAAATCTTTTGGTTTAAAAAATTAGAACTACGGGTTCCAAAGTGGAACTAACAAAGGATGCAATTTTAGATCTCTCTCTCCCTTGAATACCAACAGCGCAGAAAAATCCATGTTTTGCCCACATGTGTGATATAGCCTTCATCAAAAACTATGAACTTGAACTTCAAATTTTCAAATTCAAATTTCAAATTTATTAACCGCGCCCTCTCCCCGAAGGGACTCGGGGTGGTGCACAGGCAATAGAATACACAATAGAACAATAAATAAATAACTTAAAAATATATTAAATATTAAATAATTATAACTTCATTGTTTATTATAGATGGTTCATTTTATATTTATCTTTGCAGCATCTTAACAAGACCCAAATAACTCTTGGAACCTCGACCAAAAGGAAGAGCATGTAGCTTTACAGCAGAATGGCCCAACAAACTTTCTGAGATTCAGTGTGGCTGAGTTTACAAAATATTCTAAGCCTTAAACCTGAATTTATATCTAAGTTCTCCCAAAATTCATTGCCCCACAAAATAAGGTAATAGCTTGATTATACAACATACTAAGGCAATGCTTGGTCCACAAAATCAAGAGGATTTATTAGTTTGGACTATTGCAGGAGTTCTCAGATTTTGTACCACAACTCTCTTAAATTATATACAAATTTGTGCAATAGCCACTTTACTAAATATGACTAATTAATGCATTAGGATTAGAGTGGGCAAGAAATAAAAGTGCCATTACTTAATAATTACAATTGAATGGGTGTTACATGTTAAAATGAAATCTTAAATGTATACACATTTCATCTGCGTATTACAGTGGCACTCACATTTGCAATATCACAGTCAAACACTATAGATTTGCAAGACAAAATGGAAAGCAAATTCAAGATTGAGATTTAATGAACCATTTGCTTGCAAAGTGAGAGTGGTGTCAAAATTCAGTCTTGGGGTTTTTGCTGTATAAACCTGCAGCCTAGCCTGCATATAGTGGAGAACAAAGTCCAAAGTGAGTTTTACCAGTGATCCTTTTTTAATCTATGGAAGCCCAATCAATTGATATTAAAGAAAAAAAGTGAGTTGACAGAGGTTGAAAAGTCTGGCCAATTGTTATGTGTATATTTACCACTATGTATCTACAATTTTGATCAGGAAAATAGGAACATTGTATTGTACACAACTCATTTGTGCAATGTGGCCCAATTTTGGAATATATCCTATAGAGCAGGAGCATGACCCAGTAACTTTCCAATTGCTACTGAATTACAACTCCTAGCTTCCATACCCAATAGCCTTCTTGTGGGGGCTACTCACATTGACAATGTGAAGAGGAAGAAAGGATATTTTTCTCCTACTGTATTAGAGCTTGAGATGACAACAATTGCAAAGTTTCACTCTGAAGATTTAATAGGGCATACTATGACATAGTTGAATTGCAAAAGGCTGATTGACAATATGTGTGTGTGTGTGGTGGACCTATTGAGAACGTAAAAGTCTTCTTTGAACTATTATCATGAATGACCTAGCTAGACAGCTCTCCAATCAATCAAGATTGCTGTCTTGCCTTTTAAATATGAATAATGGCTTTCTTTTACCAATCTAGTGGTGTTTCCTATCCTCTGTCCTCTCATTAATAACTTTGAAGCCATTGTGCAGTTGAAGGAGTGCAAGAAGGAAGGAGTTTTATCCTGGTATTCAGAATCTGTTAGGATAACTTCAATATGACAAGTCTGGCAAACTTCATGTCTCACGTGCTTTGGTACTCAGAACCAAAAGATTAAATGGAAAACTTCTTCAGGAACCCAAGGTGAGAATGCCAACACTGACCTACATTCATGATGCAACCATTTAACTGAATTTCATGAGTTCAAATGCCCCAGTGAAAAGAAGTCTTGCCAGTTGCCAGAGCAACTGATGATGGGCTCATCGAATCAGTGGTGAAATTCAATTTTTTTTACTATCAGGATACTGCAAAATCCCCATTCCCTCCCCACTCTGGGGCCAGCCAGAGGTGGTATTTGCCGGTTCTCTAAACTACTCAAAATTTCTGCTACCGGTTCCCCAGAACCTGTCAGAATCTGCTGAATTTCACCCCTGGTACGGTGTGTTCTCATGAAGGAGAGTAAGCATATGGATACTGGAATGAGTGGCATACTCAGGGCTCTCTGAGCTTGGTTGCTTATGTGCAGACTGTTATTACCCAAGGAAGTAACATCAATAGTGCACCCTGGTTGTGTAATGAAATGTCCACATCCTCCAGGCGGCTTCCTCCAGGTGGCTTGTGGGTCTCCTGCGTCTGAATCCACAAACGCCGCTGCGTCGCCAAACTGCCAGCTGGCTCGGTCTCCTCGGCCTCCTCCCCTCCGTGGCTCCTCCGTTCTCCACACCTCTCCTCCGTCGTGTCTCTCAACCGCCCAGCATCCATCCGGCCATCCTGGCCCCGTCCCGCCATGCTGCTCACTACTCCACCCTCGGCATCGCGTCCGGAACCCTCCAGGCCGTCCTCACCTTACCGCCATCCTCTGCAGATTGCCAGCCTGACCCGTGAGGCCCTCCTGGCCCCTCCAGGCTGCCAAGATGGGCAGCTCACTGGGCCTGGCTCAAAAAAAAAAAAAAAAAGAGCCAGGAAGCATACCCCCAAGGTTTGCGACCACCTCACCCCTCACGGAGCTTCCAGGCAGACCGCCATTCCCGCACATGCGCAGCTTTAGGTATCCTGGTTTAAAATCCTGGTTTTAGGTTTAAAATCAACCTGCCATTGTTTTCATTTTTGTTGGCCTAAAAATGCTGAGAAAACCATTGCTAATCATTATTCTTTCTGACTGACTAATAGGTGAGTACAAAACATATCAGTCTATCATTTTCCTACCTGGAGCTGCTATAGATCTAAATATTTAAAATTAAAATGTTATTCTGCAATTCCTTCCACTCTCCATGTTGTTAAGATTGGAAGCTATAAAGGACTAAATGAAAGAGACAATTCAAAATACTTTGAATGTCCCTATGCTGCACAGAAAAGTTTGAGACCTGATCAAGAACATGAGAATAGCTTGGACCGTCAGTCAATCTGTCTAGCAATCCATTTGATGATAGTCATCAAACGCAACCAGAAAGCCAGAAATAGAAGGCCCATCCAGTGCTCTACTCTTTTTGTGTAGCTAGTGTATTGACTGATTGCCATCCTGGACACCTATCAAGACTAGTAACTACTATTGTCTGTCCTTCATTAATTTGTATACTGTACTGTAGTTCCTTTTTGAGACCTCTAAATTAATGGCCACAGTTCATTGCAGCCTATTTCTCTAGCTGATTACATGTGAACAAATGTTTCCTTATATCAATTTTAAAATTGTATCAGTTAAAAATTTGGAGAGATTCCTCAAATTCTGCTTTAAAACAACCAAACCGGATGGTTGCTTGAAGACATGTGTAGCTGTTCTTGTGTGCACAGTAGACCAGAGTTGGAATAGATGAGAGGTGTTTGTTTTTCTCTTCTCTTTTTCTCCTCTGTAGGCCAGTATGCAAAAGATGGTACTACTTAAAAGGTTCTTATTAAAAGAAAAGATCAGCCTTCTCTGGTCTCAGATAAAATGAAACAGGCAATATAACTGACTCCGGTCTCCAAATGATCTCATATCATTCCATCATATGGATCCAGAATCCATTACGATGGAATACAAATTGCCCTATTGGATTGGATTATTGTATGCATGTGCTATATATGGGTTGCTTTTGAAGAATATTTGGACCTTCCTTCCAAACTGAATTGCAGCCACCAACCTGTATTTGGATGTGGATGCTGTAGACCAATGATGGCTAACCTTTTTTGGCTCGTGTGCCAAAAGCAGGGGGCGTGCCGGGGGGGGTGTCACGCGTGGGCGTGCCCCACCCATAATGCTATGTGCATGACCCCTGCTTTTGGCACACATTTTTTTACCCTCCCCAGATTCCAGAGGCTTTCTAGGAGGCTGGGGAGGGTGAAATCAGCCTCCCTCCCACCTTCAGAGACTTCAGGAGCTTCCCTGAAGCCTCCAGAGGATGAAAAACAGTCTCAAAAGAAGTCCTAAATCAGCTGGCCAGCACACACATGCACGCTGGAGCTGACAGGGCAAGGCCTCGCATACCCTAAGAAATGATTCTGTGTGCCACCTATGGCACCCGTGCCATAGGTTCGCCATCATGGCTGTAGACTTATTGACCCATTCTGTTTTTCAAGTCTCCTCCTCTCTCTCAATTCTATCCCAAGTAGTTCTGATGTTACTTAGAAAAATGCCAATCTATCAGGCTAAATTAATTTCTACTAGAGGGTGAACTCAATTGGCTTCAAAAGTAATTTAAAATCTGTACAAATAGAGCATTAAGAAAAGGTGTTTAAAATAATAGTACACGCCAGATGTAAGACAAAACCTGATTTGCAAAAGAACCTGTTTTATATTGGATTGAGTCAGAGGCTACCTACTGTTGTGATCTACATTCAAAGTGAATTTTGGAAAACCAAATCTTTGTGGCTCTCACTGAATAACCTAAAAATACATAAATGGCTTTTTTTTTTTTTGCAAAAAAGTTAAAATTGGATGTAATAAACGTAATAAAATGTGCAGGTTTTAAGGAGAACTAAAAAAAAAGCTCAAAAAGAAGTTTATAAAGAACTTTAAGGAGACCTCACAAAAAAAATAGAAATATTTGCAGATGAGAAAAGAAGAACTGCCTATTTTGGGTCTATAAACACATACATACACTGAGGAAAATGATGAACCACGTGGTAATACCACTATGCATTTATCATCTATTTACTGATAACAAATGACTTTGCATGTGGTTCAAACTCAAATATTATTTAAAGTAAGAGCAGATTAATCTTTAAAGACTTATTCTTGGAAAGCCACAATTTGTTTGTATGTATTTTAAAAGCATGTCTACATATACATATACATGTTCGTGTACATATACGGGAGCACAAGATAGTTGTACTGTAGTTAAAATATGTTAGTTTATATTTATAGTTTCTATATTATTTTGGATCCTCCATTATTTCTTGAGTTCTTGCGCTTTATGAAGTTAACATACTAAAACGAGGTTCTAAATTTTAGGTCAGTGTTCACAAACTTTTTCGGCACTTAGTGCTGAAATGGGAGCGTGCACGTATGCATGTAGGGGAGAGCTGGAAATTGGAAGAGCAGCTTCTTGGCGTGCATGTGTGCATTGTGAAGCTGAGCTTCAGTTTCCAGCTGCACATGCATGCCAATCACCTGCTTCCGGTTTTACTGAGCTTCTGGTTTCTGGCATACATGCATATGCGAAGACCAGCTGACTGGCGCACATGCGGATGCCAGAAACCACAAGCTGAGCTTCCTGGCATGCACAAACATGCCAGGGAGCTGGTCTTATGGTTCTAGCACTCCCACGCATTTATTTTTTATTTGTTCAAATTTATAAACCGCACCCTCTCCCCAGAAGGGACTCGGGGCGGTGCACAGGTATTAAAAACTC
>JAPKID020006738.1:0-10523 GCA_026931265.2 Tropidonophis doriae | reverse complement strand
CCAGAGGTTAAAAACCTATCTTTTTCACCAGGCTGGCCTGGCCTGACCTCACGCTGCCTTAGTTCTTCAGACTAAAGTAATTTTAATTGGGTGTTTTAGGGACAAGGTTTTAACATTTTTATAAATTAGCACGGGGTTATAGTTTAATTCGATTTTAAATATTTTTTATTCTGTTTTGTATGATTTTAAATTCCTGTGCACCGCCCCGAGTCCCTTTGGGGAGAGGGGGCGGTTATATAAATCAAATAAATAAATAAAAAATAAACAGCAGTGCTGAAAAAAGTGACACGCGACCAGATCTTGCACATACAGCCATTACAACATTCCCATGTAACCAGAATTCAGACTCTTGTCAGCCAGTATGTATTTGCAATCCTGAGTCATGTGATCGCCATTTCCAACCTTCCCAGCTTTGCTAACTTAAGTGGATTGGGGAAGCCAAATTCACTTCACAATGTGGTGATTCATTTAACAACCCTGACAAAAAAAAAAGGTTGTCTTCCTTAGCAATGAAAATTCAAGGACTACCTGTATGGTGAATACAGGACTTCCCCTACCCATGACTCTGCTTCTAATTATATAATCAGAGTAAGAATTCTTAGTTGTATTGTTCTTTTAAGTTCCTTTTAATATTGATTTTTTTTTTCGCAGAGGGATGTAAATGCTTGTGAAGAAATCATGTGATATATTTAATTTTTACTAGTATTTTTAAAAGAAATGAGCAAGTAAGCAAAAGGAGAAGAGAAAAAAATCAGAGAAATATGTGAGTGTATAAAGTAATGATTAAGATTGTACAGTTAGTGCTCAGTATATATTTGACTAGAAATCGACCATAAAAAATATTAAGTTGTATTTAAGTACATAACATTTTAAAAGAAGGAATTTTGATATCGAGTTAAGCCTAAAATCCACTATTTGTTCTTTAAGAATACAAAGAATACCTACTGAAAAAAGTATAGATAAAGCTTTAGGTTTTAACTATTTGTCATACTTTGCTTAACATACAATATTTTAGACATTTTAAAAAGTTTATTGAAATCGGTTCTTTTTCCTCTTAAAAGTTATACTCCAGATACCTATATTTTACTTACTATGCAAAGCGCAATATGTAATATATATGGGCCCCATTCTTGCTTAAATTTAATTAAACGTCTATTGTGAATATATGCTGTTACTTTTGCTATTACTGCATATTCTCTCAAATTTAACTTTCCAGTCTGATATTTTAGGTAACACATCTCTTTTTTAATGTTGGGCTAAATTTATCCTTTTTGACGTAAACAGTATCTTAGTGATTGTTTTTGTTAACATTTTGGAATTATGCCTAGTAAGAAGAATTGTGGTTAGATGTCAAATCTGATTTCTAGAATTCTCTGAATAATGTTGTGTGTTTCTTTCCAGTACTTTGGGGGCTTTTTACATCTAGCACATTTTCAGGTTGATGACAGTTCCAATAATTATTACTCTATGATTTGTCAATGTTGGTAATTATTGACAGAGTTGTATACCATCTATAAAATGTTTTGCATTGGTTTCCTCATAACTTACAACCTAGAGTAAATGTCATATTCCATAATTCTTCTCTTTGTTGGTTTGTGATTGTTTCTTTAAGGTTTAAAACATTTTATCATGCAGTGCTTTTATTTCTCTAGTTTTTATTTCTTGAGCTTATATATACTGTGTATCGTAGTAAATGGCCTTGATTCTGTATGAACATTTCAAGTTCTGTTTTATTTCTTGGAAGCCCTCCCTCATTTTTTAAAGCCACTTTAATTCTTCCAGAATAAAATGAAGAATTCATGTGTGATCCTAAAGAGTCTCCCCCTGTGGCTAGTCAATTCAATATGAGGGCATATAACTACCTCCTTTGCATGAAATTGGGATTAACCATTTTGGTTCAGATATGAGTCACATGTGATGGATCCAGGAAAAGCTCATGTGTCAACAACAACTTGTGTTCAAGAAGATCTCTTTTACTGTCAGAGCTGCAGGGGAAAAAGGCTTCTTTGTTTTGCTCAATCTGCTGAGTTATCCAGTTCATGGTTGCTAAATAATTATTTGTGTTTTTATAAGAGTGCCTATATTCTATAGCCAAACCATGGCTCCAGGAAGAAATCAGTGTATTTTTAAATAAATAAACATAACGATATAGTAAACTGCCAAAAAAAAAAAGCTTAATGGCCTTTACAAGAATGATATCAGCTCACTGGATTGGCTAATGGCCTATTCTCAAACAGAGCCTAGGAAGCAGTAGACAAAATATGAAAACATTTCCCCCTGATCAGCAAACTGTCAGTTAGGCTGCCTTTGTATGTGATAACTTCCATTTAGTTATCAGACTAAAGGAAAGTAATCACATATCATCTGATGGGGATTTTTGTGGGGAAAATAGGAGGAAGGAGTATTAGGTATGTTTGCCGCCTTGAGTAATGTATATAAATAAAAAGGGTGGGCTATAAATAAAATCTAAATTTATAAATTGATTTGATACTTACTTTTGTAGTCAGCCTTCAATTGCTGAGGTTTATTGAACAAGTTTGATATAATCTAGCAGGTGAATAATGACCGTTATGTTCTTTGAAGCTCTCAGATTTAGAGTTCAGCACAGGCTAACACAAATTCAGTGTTCTAGGAACATGTACATGTCCTGGAGAAGAATTAATTTTATTGGCATTAAATATTGAAAGCCATTTCAGTGCAGTTGTGTGGCTTGGCAGAATGTATGAATAAACATTGCCAGGCTCAGAGATGTTTGCAAAGCTAGAAATCTTTGACTGGTTATGCTCGGGTTTTATGCTCAGCCTTTGATTGCCAGTGTGCTAGATGGGGAATTTTGAAAGTTGAGGTCTATACTGCTTAAAGTTGCCAACTTGGAAAAACACTGATATAAATGTTTAAAGAACTGTGATGCCGTTTAATACAGCTTCATATTTCGGCTCAGCCAAAACTTTTTTCTGGCTAGTCTCGATGCAAATGCTTTCCCTCAGCATAATAAACAGAATTGCAATAAGTAAGGTAGTGCTCAATTTATGATCTCAGTTGGGACCAGTCTTGCTGTTGTTAAGTGAGTAACGCCCAATTTTACAACCTTTTGCCACAGTTGTTAAGTGAATCATTCAGTCAAGAAAATCTAGTTTCACCCATTGATAGCTCATCAGAAGTTGGCTGGGAAGGTAGCAAATATTGATCACATGACCCCAGGACACTGCAATAGTTATGAATAACATGCTGGTGGCCAAGTGTCCAAATTTTATTCATGTTTCTGTGGGGATGCTGCAACAGATGTAAGTGCAGCTACCGTTATAAGTCACTTTTTTCATTGTACAATGGTTGTAAGTCGAGGACTATATAGGAAGAGAAAAAGTCTCTTTTGGGGAGCCTGGAGTTCAGGAGTAATCATAAATAAAAAGTAAATCATAAATATAAAGCCTGCTCCTTACCCTAAGCTCATTGGCCTATGGTAGCCCTGAATATTAGGACAGAGTTTTTCAGTCTTAGCAATTTTAAGGTATTTAAACTTCATCTCGGAGTTGAAGTCCAAATACATTTTAAAATGCCAAGATTGTGAAACACTGATCCAGGGCAATGACTTGTGTTAATTTTTGACTTTGAAATGATTGCACAGTATTTGTGACACCAAGAAATGTAAACTTCCCTTCTTCACTTCTCAAAAGGGATTTTTTAAAAAATAATTAGAAAGAGCAATATTCAGCAGATCATTATGCATACTGAAAAGTGTTTAGTAGGCAGTGATCTGTTTCTCTCTGCCTCCTTAAAGCAACAGTAGCCATGCAATCCCCCCTCCCCCCCCCCAAAAAAAAATTGTGGCACTTTAGCAACTATCATGTTTATATGATAGTGGTCTGTGTTTTATTAATCTTTATAGGCTGCCCGGAGTCACTTATGTGAGAAAGGTGGCCATGTAAACAATTTAAATAAAATAAGTTACACAAACATTTGTGTAATGTATCCATTTTATCGGATAGCTTGAATTTTAGGTTTATTGGGACATAATATACCTCCTGTATCTTCTGAGCTAGGGAGTAAAATGAAAACAATTGAGAAATGCAAAAGATGCCGCCCTTACAGTTACCTTCTTTATAGCGGTTGACGTTGCACGTAGACACAATAAAAATATCCGCCTGGCCAGCTGGCTTTGCCTCACCACCTCTCTACTGACATTCAACCAGTTTAATAACGTTCTGTCTGGTTGGCTTGCTGAAGCTGCACTGCTCCGTTTGGTTGTATATTTTTGCACACTTTGTTCCTGACACTCTGTTCTTGTCTCTGCTTTGAGTTGCCCGTAGGAAAAGCTAGGTCATATAGCTTAATTGGGGAAAGCAGCAAAACTTTGAAGAGAGTGTTGTTGGCAATTGGTGACTGGTCTTTAAAAAAGTAGGTCAGGATGGAAGAGTTTTATAGGATGAATGCTGGCTATTCTGTGGTTGAGCAGAGGACAGATCTTGCCATTCTGTGGCCAGTGCTAATAAATGATCCAATCCAGAAAGAATGCCCACTGGCCTGTGGGCATATTATATGGAATACTTAACAAAATTTGGAAGATCACAATCAGCAGTGCCAGAAAAATGGAATCTGGTAAATATTAGCTACTTTGGAAGGTTGTATTTTTTAAGTATTACATCTCTGTGGAAAACTTTTATGGTCTTCTGTTAGTCACAAGAAAGGCATAGCAAATCATTTGTAGTTATAAATCCTGACCTGTTTTCAGCAGTTACAACTGCCTAAAAACTTGTAAATGAACTGAAACAGATTTTGAGTACTTTGACATTGTCATTTTTATGTGCTTTCATTCTGGACGATATAAACTTTTATTTGGGGGGAAAAATAGCTCACATATGTAGTTAGGAAATACTACTCACAGCTGTGAGCAGACATATGCAAGATGTTGTCCAGCAGTCTTAGAATGGCTGTGTACCAAAATATACAGGTAGTTCTTGGGTTACAGTGATATTTGGGACCAGGATTGCTGTCGCTAACTAATGAAGTCATAAAGTGCAATATTAATGATGGCAATCCCAATCTTGATTGCCACTATAAACCAAGACTACCTATATTTTTATTGTCCATAATCATCCTAAATTGAGTAACAACATTCTTGGTAATGCAATGCTTTACCTTTTAATTGTATTTTGGCCCAGAGACCCTTTCAGTCTTACTTTATTCTCCTGTTTTGATATGGATCTGGTTTTGCTTCCATTGTTTATATAGGTACTCCTCGTTTAATGTCCACTTGTCCAACAACCATTCAACATTATAATGGCACTGAACAAGGTATCCTTGCAACAGGTTCTTGTAATTGTGGCTGTCACCATGTCTCAGTCATGTGGTCACCATTTACAATCTTGAGTGGTGACTTTCAACAATATGGAGGCAGATAAGAAATCACAAATGGCAATCATATGATTATAAGTCACTGCAATCGCATGGGGTTTGCCTAGCAGCAGCTGGGACTACCAATAGTGTCATAAATCAGTATGATTGCATGACATTGTACATTATGACTGCATCACAATGACAGTTCCCAATCCCAATAACTTTCAGTAAGCAAGGACTCCTTGCATACCCTAGAAAATAGTCATGTGCTGACTAACATTAGCCTGCTGTGCTCTCTCCCTCCTGTAAGCAAAAGTGGAGGAAGAAGATAAATAAATGTTCACGTTGGTAATTTCCTTTGAACTTGCAGTCACCTTATCATCTAGTATTCGGCTTAAGTGCATATGTTAAGTACAGGGGAACTATGATTGAAGAAATATACATAGATTATAGTGGGTAAAAGAGGAAGCAACATACTTATAGATGTCAGTCATGAGGTTCTAATGGGTTAACAGATGGAATTATTCAGACTTCTATTCAAATCAGAAACCTGTATTTCATTACAGCCTTATTTTTATGCTTTTCTTATTAGCTCAAAGTAAGTATATAATCAACCTATTGAGAGAGGCGATAGGAAGTGTGTGTAAAGACATGTTAAATCTGAGCACAATGAATTAGACTGAAACTTTCCAAAAAAATAAAATAGGATTCTCATGTTTAAAATGCTGGGCTTTAGGTTCGAACAATAAATATCACAGCTTCATCCCAAATTCACTACAAATATATCTTTTTTTATTTTAAAACATGTAACATACAAAAAAGCGTTAGACCTACTTTTTAAAAATAATGTTGTTGTGGTACTTTATTTTTCTCCCAGCACCAGGGCATGCTGCAGCAAACAGTGTTTATACACTGCTTGAAAGTTCAAGTAAGTAGACAGTATTTTCAAGATTGTTGGCAACACCCCTCATATTTTAAAAACTACCTTTAGGATAGTTTTAATTCTTTTTTCAATACAGTAGTGTATCATTAATGTTCCTCAACAAGGGATAGTATAAATTAAGGAACTAATTCAAATTTGTTCCGTTTTGCCAAGGTTACCAGACCATTAATATTTTTACAAGCATTCTTTTAGGATTGCTTGCTCTTCATGCAAAATCGTTGCTTCCTCACCTAGAAACAATTCTTATTCATCACTTATGAGCTAAACAAATGAATTGCTTACAAAGTTTAACAAAGATTTATTCCAAAGGTTGTTGTATGCATATGTGTGTATCAGTCTGTTAAAATGCCAAGATGTTTGCTGTGAAGGGGTGGAAAAGATTTTCACTGAAAAAGAGAAATGCTAAATTGGAAATGACAAATCTTTCTGATCTAAAATAAAATTGTTTTAAGTATTTTAAGTCATTGAAATGAGATTAGAGCTGCTAAAGTGAGTGCATTATCTCAACAGGTGTCTATCCAAAATGACATAACTTTCCGATTTGAACAATTTGACAGCCAATTATAGTAGTTGGAAACTGAAACAGGCACATTTACTTGCACAGGAAATGCTAGTGTGTTTGGTTTACTATTTCCTGTTCATTTTCTAGAGGAATGTGCTGTCTTTAAGAGTGTTATAAACAGAAAGATAGCAGACATTTGACATGCTTTATTAATGCATTTTTAGCTACATGTTTTCTATGGTCTTCCAAGTGGCACATTTAACAGAACTTCTGAATGTGTTCCACTCAATCCAATTTTGTTTCATTAGCCTTGGAATTCATGGACTAGACGAGGCCATATGCCATGAGGCCACCAACTGTATTTCATGGTGGAAGTATCTAGCCCAGAAAAAAATGTTTTTTAAAAAATAGATGTGGCCTGAAAGAAAATGTTCTCACAAATAATCTATTTTATTAAACACTAGCTGGATACCTGTGCTTCGCTACAAAACCATGTGATTGGGCCAGCCTGCAGGCCGGATGAGTCACGCGCTGGCCAAGCCCATATAAGGCAACTGACAGTTGGAACAGAGTTCCTGTCAGGTGGGGAAGGAGAGTGGAACATCTTATCATCGACGCATGTTAATATAATACTGTATAAGAAATACTGATGATCTGATGGTCATTTCGAAAAATCCTTTCTTTGCGAGCACCTAGAAACCAAGAGGAACATACGTGCCGAATTTCAAGTTTGTAGGCTCTGAAGATTTTGTGATGAGTGAGTAGTATTCGGCTTCTATATATAGATATATGGATATATATAGATTATGAATTTTGTCTTATGAGTGGCTATAAATCTGTTTTAGATGTTCAATCTCTTCATAGCCATTATCAAGCATGATACCCCAGATGCAGCAGATAGGGGTCAGTACCTTGTATCTGTACTGACATGCAAAGTACTTGTGAATAGAATAGAATAGAATTCTTCATTGACCAAGTGTGATCGGACACAGAACAATTAATCAGTGGAACAAATTGTCTCCAGAAGTTATGAATGCTCCCCCACTGGAAGTTTTTAAGAAGAGATTGGACAACCATTTGTCTGAAATGGGATAGGATTTCCTGCCTGAGCAGGGGGGTTAGACTAGATGACCTCCAAGGTCCCTTCCAATTCTGTTACTCAGAATTTGTCTCCAGGGCATAAGTTCTCAGTGCCCATACAAACAACCAAGTGATAAATCATACATTGTAAATCATAAGGCACAGTCATAAATCATAAGATACAAGCAACAAAGTGATAAATCATAAGCTAACAATAGGAAAAGGTAATAGGAAAGATGAGAAAGATAATAGCGATACAGCCTTACTACATGGGTAAATATCCTTAGGCGTAAGACAGTGCTGTGGGAATTAGGTGTTTAGCAGAGTAATGGCATGGGCGGAAAACTGTCTTCATGACCAGTTGTTTTGGCACGCAATGCTCCATAGCAGTATCCCAAGGGGAGTAGTTGAAACAGTTTATGCCCAAGATGTGAGCATCTGTAGATGCTTTCTCAGTTTTCTTTCCAACCTGAGCTGTATACAGGTCCTCAATGGAAGACAGTTTAACAGTTTATTTAAAAGAGTGGATATAAACAAAATAGTGGCATAGCATATACCTCAGAACAGAGAGGAGAAATTATCTAGTAGGTGGATTTTATCCATCTAAGAAGTCAGCCCAACAAGTTTTCTTCTTCTTCTGCCTATTTTTCCCAACTTAGAATTAATCATCTTGGGCAACTTTATTGACTACTCTCATAAAAATAGCTTCTGAAATCTTAAAGATTACCACACATTCATTGAGTCATGAGCTAGAACCTACTTCAGGAGGTGCAAAGGCCATTGTCTCTCTTACAGTAATTACAATTGGAAACAAGGAAGGAAAAGGCTTTGAATTTGTTCACTGAAACATTTATGTAGAGCAGTTAAGCATAACGACTGTTCGTAATAACAGAACAATCAGAAGAGAACACACATGATTCTAGGTCAGCATACATTGCGGTCTTCCGTAATAATATTACTTAAGTATATTTATGGAGTTGTCATAGATCCTTTATTGGACTGGGACGCCCTTCACACAGTCACTCATGCGCTTGTGACGTCCCGGCTAGACTACTGTAACACTCTCTACATGGGGCTCCCCTTGAGGTGCACCCAAAGGCTACAGCTGGTCCAGAATGCAGCCGCGCAGGCAGTTCTGGGAGCCACTAGGTACTCCCACGTAACACCGCTCCTGCACGAGCTGCATTGGCTGCCTGTGGCCTTTCGGGTGCGTTTCAAGGTGTTGGTCATCATCTTCAAAGTGTTCCATGGCACGGGACCTAGTTACTTGCGGGATAGTATCCTGCCTCATACATCCCTTCGGCCAATTCGCTCCCACAGAGAGGGACTTCTCCGGGTGCCGTCCACTAGGCAATGCCAGTGGGCGACACCCAGTGGAAGGGCCTTCTCTGTGATGGGCCCGACCCTTTGGAACGACCTACCCCCTGATATCAGAACTACCACAGATCTCCGATCCTTCCGCCAGAAACTTAAAACTCATTTGTTCCATCAAGCCGGCTTGGCCTAATTTATGCTTCTCGCCCCAGTCTGTTATATAAATTGTTTTATTCGGTTTTTATGGGTTACAGTTTTAATGTTTATAAATTCACACAGGGTTATTTAATTCAATTTTAATTTTGTATGTACTGTTGGGTTTTGGGAAGTTTTTATTTTTTTCTGTACACCACCCCAAGTCCCTTCGGGGAGAGGGGGTGGTCTAGAAATTCAATAAAATAAATAAATAAATAAATCTCCCTCCCTCTCAAGACTCATGGCAGACTGCTGCTGAGCGATTGCAGAACACCAGTGTGAGGTGACAGTTCTGACACTCTATACCAGGGGCATCAAACTCTCGCCATCATGGTGGTGTCGCATGGCGCATCGGGATGTTTTTCCCTTTGCTAAACTAGGCATGGGAGTGGCCAGCACATGATGCATCCGGACCATGGGCTGTGAGTTTGACCGCCCTGGCCTATAGCATTTCAGACAAATAGCTGTCCAATCCCTTCTTAAAAACCTCCAATATTGATATTGGTTGAAGTCTAAAATATATTATTTGCGAAACGCTGGCTTCAACAATGAATTAAATGCATATTTTATTTAAGGCATCCACAGTTCCTTGAAACACATTGCTATTTTTATATCAACTTCATTAGTTTTATTGGGGATACACTAAATAATAAACTTTATTTATTTATTGTATGTGTAAATATTGTACACATGCATTGTATACATACATTGTGTATATAGATATAGGTATAAATCAGAGGTGGTATTCAGCCAGTTCTGACCGGTTCTGGAGAATCGATAGTGGAAATTTTGAGTAGTTTGGAGAACTAGGAAATACCACCTCTGACTGGCCGTGCCCTCCTCTATTCTCTGCTTCCCGAATCCCAGCTGATCAGGAAGAAATAGGGATTTTACAATATCCTTCCCCTGCCATGTCCACCAAGCCATTCCCCCCAAGCTATGCCACGCCTACCAAGCTACACCCACAGAACCAGTAGTAAAATTTTTAAATCCAACCACTGATATAGATAATAGATTTATACATATACATCATAGGTGGCATTCTGCTGGTTTGGATCGGATCGCCCGAACCGGTAACAGAAATCACATGTGGCTCCGCCCACCTGCATCCCACTCTACAGCATCCCATTTAGGCCATTTTTTTTGCCAAAAGGT